>JAHTLZ010000328.1:2384307-2396791 GCA_023846285.1 Phrynocephalus versicolor
TGTTTGTTTGTTTGTTTGTTTGTTTGTTTGTTTGTTTGTTTGTTTGTGAGTGTTTTTACCCTGCTTGACTCCTTGGAAAAGGACCAAGATCCGTCAGGCTCAATCTCTAACAGCCTTCGAGAAAGCATTGAAAAGTTGGCTGTTTAAAGAAGCTTACGGCAATTGCTAATGTTTGTCTTGTGCTCCCTGTGTTCTGATGTTGTATTGTTACTTTCTGTTTTGTGCCTCTTGCTGGGTTATTTTCCTTTCCCCCCCTCCTTTTTCTTTTGTTGTTTATTATTTGATTTGAACTTGTGGTGTTTTTAATAGTATATGTGTCACTCATTTGTAGAAAAAAGGTAGACCACCTTATAAAAATAAGGTCTCCAAAACTTTGAAACTACGATGACAGTTGTATAGCTAGCATGTATACCAGGGGTCAATCCAGCAGTTTGTCAGCGTAGTTGCAAAGGCCATTGTTAGAAAACGGAGGGGATCTCCTAGGAAGATGGCTGTCTGGCTTGCACAGAAGGCACAGCCCGCACAGAGGAAATGTAAGCAGGCACAAAGGAATGCCAAAAAGAGAGAAGACTTAAGGAATATGCAGTGTTATTTATTATTTGTTTATTACTTTGATATAATACATCACTCCTATTAGTGCCACAGCACAACTCTTGGCGGTTCACAGTAAAATATACAATCAAAATAAATACTGTAATAAAAGCCTTATAAACAGTCTAATCACATGAAAGCAGAGAGCGCTGGAGCAATAATGAGATGTTCTAACCACGTATTGTGAGCCCAAACCATGGAGGACTTTATACGTGAGGGTCCGAACCTTGAACCCAACCCGAGACCCAAGTATCTTAGTAAGAATATTAAAACCAATGAGGAATAAAAATCTGTAAAGGCATCGCAGGAAGGAAACTAGTATGAGAGGCAGCTGGAATCTTCTTCTTCAAATGCCATGTCCTTGTAGAATCTTGGGGATCAGTAGCCTGAACTGGTTTCTATCTAAAGCTATTCTAAACAGAGCAGCTGTGCTCACCGCAGACCATTGACTCAAGTTCTTAAGCCAGAATGTTCTTCTACGCCATGCTTCCCATCTATTTTTCCTTGAAGGATAACTTGCAGCAGATGGTATTTCTTATTGCGCATTATGTGTCCGAAATATTGCGGCTGGAATTTTGGGTTACGAAGAAATTAAAGGAATGCAGTATAGGAGAAGAAAGAGATTTCAGTGAAGCTGAGTGGATTGTTTTTTGCCTCTGTCTTCACACCAGATAGAGAGTGGATTTTGTTGTTGTTATGTGTAGTCAGGTTGTCTACAACTTACACTGACCTTATGAATCAGTCATCTCCAGAAGGCTCAACAGCCTTGCTTAGCTCTTGTGAACTCAAGCCTGTCAAAGACCTCACATGACAAACCTAGCAAAAGTATATGCACCTGATCCCTGAGTTCAGTCTCTATGCTAGTGGATGGGAAAGTAGCTAGTGTTATAGCAAGTTAAATAAAAACATTAAAAAGTATTTGGAGATTAAGGAATAATGGTATACATGTAAGCCATGATTGTTGCCTCTCCTCAGCATGTCACTTTTAGTGGACAGTCCTGAATTCAGAACATAAGAAGAGCCATGCTTGATCAGGGCAAGAAGGGCCCATCTAGTCCAGCTTCCTGTATCTCACAGCGGCCCCACCAGATGCGTCTGGGAGCGCACGAGACTAGATTTCTGTCTCCTGATGCCACTCCCCTGCATCAGGCCCTTGAAGTACCCTGGTTTTAAGCCTGGAGATGACACATCTCCTTCATGGTTTGTAATCAGTGATGGACTTTTCCTCCATGAATCTGTCCAATCCCCTTTTGAAGGCATTCTTATAGTCCAGATACCTAGGGGAAAAGCTTAGTTAATTCTTAAAAAAACCCAAAACTCTTCTGGTAGTGTAAGGAGCCTCGTGGTGCAGTGGTTAAATGCCTGTACCACAGCTATAAGTGTGCTCATGACCTGGGGTTCAATCCCAAATAGTCGGCTCATGGTTGACTCAGCCTTCTATCCTTCCGAGGTCGGTAAAATGAGTACCCAGCTTGTTGTGGGGTGCAATGTGTAGCCTGCACAATTAAATTGTAAACGGCCCAGCGAGTGCTTGAAGCACTATGGGGAGAAACAGAACACTTTGCTCTAAGTATTAAACCTTTTAACTGGAAATGGTGGGGATTGAACCTGGGGCATTCTGCATGGAAAACCAGTGCACTAAAACTGAAGCATGTTGCCGTTGCCCTAAGAGGTTGTGAATGCTCCAATGATGGAGGCATCCCAAAGAAATTTAGGCAAATACCTGCCAGATATCCTATGGTGTGTCTTCCTGCCTTGTGCAAGGGGGTTGCATTGGGTGGCCTAGGTGGCCCCTTCCAACATCATGACTCTATCATTCTAAGGACCAGCAGCCTCTGCTCACCACCTGAGTTTGACCCTGACAGGTTCAGGTAGCTATTTCACGGTTGACTCGGCCTTTTTATCCTTCCAAGGTCAGTAAAACGAGTACCCAGCTCTCAGGGGACAAAGTGTTCCTTGCTTAATTATACTGTGAACCACCCAGGGAGTGCTTTAAGCCATATGGGGTGGTACAGAATTTAAAAAAAACAATGATGACGATGATCATGACCACAACAGCAGCAGCAGCAGCAACATATTTCTAGAACCACTTATGTCAAGGGTCTGCTGCCAACCTGCTAACCTCTGGCCATTGGTTGGTTGCTTCAGTGGCCCACCGGACAACTGCCCGGCAGACCCTTCTTATGGCCTGCTGAGAGGGAGGGGTTGGCCAGTAGCTCCAGGATTCATCCCCACCCCTCTTCCTCCTATTTGCTTGAAAGGGAGGGGGTTGCAATCTTTATTCCCTCTGAATGGACATTTTTATGCAAGAAGCAAATTCGGGCATGTTGTGCTGCTCAGTTTTTTGTCAAAAGAAAATAAAAACAAAGGCAGCCTGTCCTGTGCAAAGTGAATGAGATGCTTAACTCCTTCTTTTTGTTCCCAAACCGACTTATGGTCTGTTTTGTTGTCAGCGGTGGCTCCTGTTTCGTCTGTGGGTGTGGATTTTGAGGCCATGGATGCGGAACTTAAAGAAGAGGAGGAAGCAGAAGGAGAGGCAGAAGCAGAAGGGGAAGGCCAAGGAGAAGGAGAAGAGCAGGCTGATGAACCGGTAATGTTTTGTGGCAGCAAGCCATCGGATAACATGCTGGTGTGTTTTTGTACGGGTTAACGGAGGAGGAACTCTTGATAAAGTAGTCTCCATTTAGGCTCGCTCGCTGTCTGATGCTCCCAGAAAGTCCCAAAGGCCTTGGCTGCTGAATTAGATGGAGGCCTAGAGCTTGGTCAGCCTCTGGTCGGGATGCCATTTCCTCCCTGGTTCCATGTGGGAAATCTGGCCAGCTGGCTCTAACTCAAAGAGTTGCTGGGTGCTGAAGTTGATGGGAACTGTTCAGGGATCCGCTACTGAAACAGGGACGTAGCCTTGCCCTAGCTAAGAAAGAAGAGCCCACCAAATTTGAGCCTCTGCTAGGTAAAGGTAAAGGTTCCCCCCGCACATGCGTGCTAGTCGTGTCCGACTCTAGAGGCGGTGCTCATCTCCATATTCAAGCCGGAAGAGCCAGTGCTGTGCAAGTCCATGGCCAGGTGGCCGGCATGGCTGCAAGGAAGCACTGTTTTACCTTCCCGCTTTTTACGGCAGTACCTATTTATCTACTTGGATTTTATATGCTTTCGAACGGCTAGGTTGGCAGGAGCTGGGGTGAACAGTAGGAGCTTGCTCCACTGCGTGGCACCTGGGATTCAAACCGCTGAGCTGCTGACTTTGCAGTCAACAGTTTTTGGAGCCTTAGTCCGCTGAGCCACCACACCTCTGCTAGGATCTCACTTTAATCTTGCTAGGACGGAAGAACCCGTTTCGCCACTCATGTTCAGCTCCTCAATCCAGGTCTGTTTTTGTGAAAGGGTGGGCACCACAGCTACCCTGCACGTTATGCCCCTTGCCCATGCCACGAATGCCACCCTGTTTCTTCCTGCTTCAGGCTGCACCCACGGAAGAAAAAGAGGAGGAAGAGCAACCTCGTCCCCGGCCGGCGCAAGAACGGAAGCTCACCAACCAGTTTAACTTCAGTGAGAGAGCGTCGCAGACTTACAACAACCCCGTGAGGGTAGGCTGGCCGTTATCATTCTGAAACATCCGGACGCCCCTCCCGTGTGCCTTTGGATGGGGCAGCTCTCTGTGGGCAGTGGTAACAACAGTTGGGAATAAAAGATGCAAACAGAATGAGTTTCAACAGAGAGAAATGTAGGGTCCTGCATCTAAGGACTGAAAAAAATGAATTGCACAGATATCGGATGGGAGACACCTGGCTGGAGAATAGGACCTGTGAAAGGGATCAGGGAGTCTGTGAAAGGGATCTGGGAGTCTGTCTATAAGTTCCCTTGATCTAGCCACTCTAGATCAAGGGAACTTATAGACAACCTTGAACGGGTCCAGAGGAGGGTGACCAGGATGATTAAAGGTCTGGAAGAAATGTCTTATAAGGAGCGGCTTAGGGAGCTGGGAATGTTTAGCCTTACAACAAGAAGGCTGAGAAGGGATATGATAGCTATGTTTAAATATTTGAAAGGATGTCATATTGAAGAGGGAGCAGGTTTGTTTTCCATGGCTTCAGAGACTAGGACTCGGGGCAATGGTTTCAAACTACAGGAAAAGAGATTCCATTTGAACTTTAGGAAGAACTTCATGACAGTTAGGCAGTGGAATATGCTGCCCCAAAGGGTGGTGGAATCTCCTTCTTTGGAGGTTTTTAAGCAGAGGCTGGATGGCCATCTGTCGGAAATATTGTGATGGGGGTTCCTGCATGGCAGGGGGTTGGACTGGATGGCCCTTGAGGTCTCTTCCAACTCTTCTGTGATTCTGTGGTTCTATGCTGCCTTGCTTTGGGCGCTGAGTGACAGGGAGGGTTGGCCCATCCAATTGGGGTTTATCTGTTGACCTGGAATAATCTGTATGGCAAAATGGTGGCACTCGGGGATATTGAGGAGTGACAGATTGGCTTCACTTGCACCTCTTCTGTAGATCTTTGACACCTGTTCTTACTTCCTACCATCCACAGAGCTCAGAAGCCTGTCCCCCATTAAGTTGGATGAGGCTGTTTGTCAGGTGGTGACAGTCTATGGGATATGTGAGATAGCAGTGTTGTGCCCCTTCCTGGCTGGCAAGATGCTGGTAGAATGATAGATGAATACATGACAATGCTGTCCATAATAAAAAAAAAATCCAGTGACCTTAGGTTAATCTCATTTATTTGTTTTTCCTTGTTTTTTGTTTATGTGGTTGGTCATAAACCTGAACACGGCTAGTTTGCACAAAGGGGGGCTAGTAGAGGGGAAGAGAACGCAGTGCCAGGGCCCCAAGTGAAATTTCTCAGGAGGGATTCTGGCTGTATGGTTTTAAAGCCCCTCCTATTTGTGATCTTTGGACACGAGACCATCTGGGTTTCCAGCTGGAGGGAGAAGAAATTACAGGCAGCAAAACCCATCCATCCAAGTTGAGAAGTCAGCTGTTTCATTAGGCAGATTTGACTAAGCAAGCAGTAAAGAGCTGTTCTTCTGAAGCAAACACTTAACAATTTTAAGCAGTGACCCTTCAAATTCTAGATTGCTATCGGAGTGCTGTTTGCTGCCTTGTACTTACAGATCTGATGTGATGATCTCAGCAACAAGTCAGCTCTGGTTACACGTAATATTGGCCATGTTGGCAGTAAACACTGAGGCATTAGCAACAGATCCACCGTGCCCAGCCCTTGAGCAGAAGTTAGAGGATGTTTTTCCTTTAACATTCCTTCGTTGGGTGGCTTTTAGGCAGGTTTATTTTTTCATACTCTGAAATGATTGATTCCCTGGTTGCTGCTTGAACATCCCTTTCTTCCAGGACAGGGCCTGCCAGATGGAGCCCCCACCGAGAGCCACCTTCTCCGCTACTGCCAATCAGGTAATTGCTTTTCCTGAGTCGGATTTGTTCCAACTGGGCATGCCCAGGGGACCCAGGGGTCTGATCCCTTACAGGTTGTGCGTGTCTGCCATTGTACCCAGTGTCTTATGGGAAATATAGGGCGGCACAGGTACGCAACTCCACATACAGTTTGGATTTTTCAAGGGCTAATTATCATCCACTGGATGTGCATGACAAAAATCTTATCTATCTCCACCCAGAAATGAGTTTGATGGGACACTTGTGCATAGTTTACCTGTATGTAATATATATCTTGTAATTTGTGCCTGCTGTAAACTGCCTGGAGTTCCCCTGGAAGATGGGCGGTATACAAATGTATAAATAAATTGTGAGGGTTCTTCTGCCTGCCGGAAATCTTCCCGCCCAGGGTTCAGTAAAGATGTATTTGCATGATCAAAACGGTTTGTTTTATTTCGTTCTTCCAAAAATATGGAGGTATCAGCTTTAACTGTTTCTGTGTGAACATCTTCTACAAGGGTAGCCAAGGGATGGTTCTTCGCTTCATAAGACGGGGTGCACAACAAGGGGTTGAAATCTGTGCCAAACTCAGGGATATTCTCCTCCCATCAAGTCCTTTCACGGAGTCTGGACCGCAGGCCGTTTTGAGAGGCTCCTCCTCCTCCTCCGGAGTTGCCCCATCCTCCCACGAGGTTTGGGTCCCACATTCTTTCTGCGCCCCACCCATGGGGTGTCTTGGTTTGAGGACTGATACACCCCTTCCTAATAAGTATTTATTCTCTTTTCTCTCCTCCCCAGCTTTCGTAGCAACCCACTTATCCTTTCTTATCTCTTTTAACGTCCTACGATACTCTCTTGTCTCCCTTTCGCACCCAATAGGAACAGCCGCCCTTATGAGTTCTCTTTTTGTAGCTCTCAGCCTCCGCAGGAGGCATCGTCATCATCTTCTCCCACTTTGAAGTGTCTTGGTTTTGCATCCCTACCCAGTTCCATCTTCTGGGTCGAATGCGCGCCCGTCCTCTTATACTTCCAAACCCCACCTCCATCACCACTGGGTCATTCCCCCCCCGCCTTTTCCTGTCCACCAATATGAAGCATTTCCTCAAATTTCTTCTGGGCGTCTTCTCTTTCTTGCTCCTCCTTCATGTGCCTGGTTCGTCTTTCTTCCCTTCTTTTCTGTCCTTCTCGCCATTCACCCCAGTTTTCTTTTCTCTGAGCAGGCAGCCCCCCCGGGTGGGTCCTACCTTTCCTCTACCTGGGTCTCCACATAAATAAATAAATAAATAAATAAATAAATAAATAAATAAATAAATAAATACGTAGTCCATGTCGGAAGGGTCTGCAAGCCTTTCTAGATCAGTCTTGGTGAATCTAGGGCACAGGTGCCAAAGGTAGCACACGGAGCCCTTTTTGTGGGCCCGTGGCATCGGCATCTCACAGCCACGGCACGTCCCCCTCTGCTCAGAACATGCCACTGTGCCTCGTGCAGAGAACCGGGCGAAGGGGAGGCAGCAGCTGGTGGGCTCCTTTGTGGCCCCAGTTTGCTCTCCAGCCATGC
The DNA here is from genome assembly GCA_023846285.1 of Phrynocephalus versicolor. NCBI lineage: Eukaryota > Metazoa > Chordata > Lepidosauria > Squamata > Agamidae > Phrynocephalus > Phrynocephalus versicolor. The sequence goes on from JAHTLZ010000328.1 coordinate 2,391,849, forward strand.
CACTCAGGCCTGTGGCTGTGGGGAATTCAAAAGCCTGTCCTTTGATCCTCGCTTTCCCGAAGGGTAATCACCCAAAGCATTTTTAACCCAAGGTACCACTGTATTCAGGTTAAATTGCTGTATTGGCACTTTGCAAAAAAATAAGTGGGTTTTGAATCGCAGTTTGGGCACTCGGTCTCTAAATGAAACCTAAAAGAAGCAAATACAATACTTGGTTATATCACCAGAAGAACTGAGTCTGAATCAAGAGTCGGAATACAGTAGGACCCCAGTATCCACTGGGGATTACTTCCAGGCCTTCCCGTGGATAATGAAAACTGTGGACAAGAGAGAAAGCCTGTCCACCCACCCCCAAACTGCTGTTTCCTGACAGTAGCTTGCTTTATGACTGCTGTTTTGAGACAGTAGCTTGCTTTACAGCTGCTGTTTGTGACAATAGCTTGCTTTGTGGCTGCTGAATTTTTTAATTTTTTTCCTCTGCCCACCATGGATAATTGAATCAGTGGATAATGAATCAGTGGACATGGGGGTCCTACTGTAGTACCCTTCTCTTCTGCTTTGCTCAGGCCACACCTGGAGTACTGTGCCTTGTTCTGGGCACCCAGGTTTAAGGATATTGATAAACTGGAACATACCCTGAGGAAGGGGGACAGGAAAAGTGTGGAAACCAAGCCCCGGGAGGAACTGCTGAGGGAATTATGTGTGTTTCCTTTGGAAAAGAGAAGGAGAGTAGTTGGTGGTAAGACAGCCATCTTCAAATATTTGGAGGATGTTCATGTGCAAAATGGACCAAGCTTTTTTTTTTTGTGGCAACAGGGGGTAAGACCCAAAGCATTTGATTCAAGCTGCGAGAAAGGAGATTTCCCCTGAACATCAAGAAAGGGTTTTCAATGGTGGGAGTGTTCAACAGAGGCAGACTATCTTGGAGGGGGTGGGTGGGCTCTCCTCCCCTGGAGGTGTTTCAGCAGAGGTTGGATGACCACCTGTCAAGAATGCTTTCACTTGAGATTTCCTGCTCTGAGCAGCGGGCTGGATTCAGTGACCCCTGGGATTTCTCCCATAAGAACATAAGAACATAAGAAGAGCCATGCTGGATCAGGCCAACGGCCCATCTAGTCCAGCTTCCTGTATCTCACAGTGGCCCCACCAGATGCCTCTGGGAGCGCACGAGACTAAATGTCTGTCTCCTGATCCCACTCCCCTGCATCTGGCCCTTGAAATACCCTGGTTTTAAGCCTGGATATGACACATCTCCATCATGGCTTGTCACCTGGGATGACCTTTTCCTCCAGGAATCTTTCCAATCCCCTTTTGAAGGTATCCAGGCCAGACTAACAGACTAAAAATGTGCTGGGTGAAATAATATTTTCTTTTGTCTGTTCTTACTCTCCCAGCCCTCAATTTCAGTGTTTTGGCATTTTGTGAGAGGGACAAGAGCTTCCCTCTATCCTCTTGACTCATGCCCTGCATTATTTTGTACGTCTCACTCCTATCCCCCCTCAGGTGCCTTTTTTTCCAGACTAAAGAGCCCCAAATGTTTTAGCCTTTCCTCATAAAGGGGGTCCCCCCAGCCCAGTAATCATTTTAGTCATTCTCTTCTGCACCTTTTCCAGTTCCACTATGTCTTTTTTGAGATGCGGTGACCAGAATTGTACACAATACTCCAGGTGCGGCCTTACTATCGTCTTATGCAATGGCACTATAATGTTGGCTGTTTTATTTCCAATCCCATCTCTATAGTTCTTTGATTCTGCATGCAGTCGAGTGAATGTGGGGCTCCAGCCTTTGTTTCTAGTTCCTGCAGCTACATCCTCAAGATGTTGTTCATTAACCCCCTCCCCAATAGTCATTGCTTAGCGGTAGAATACATCTCTTTTGCCTCATTTCTGCGACAGTTGTTCCATTTATTGCTGACCTGCCAATTGAAGCAGTGCAGAAAACAAAGTGTGGCTTGAGCTCCTTTCCCGTCGTTGGAAGATGGGGGAAAGAAAGGAACTTTATTATATCCTAATTGTCCTTAATTGGACCCCTTAGTTTCGAGCTGGAGCAGGGAAAGAAAAACATAACTCTAGCCCGCAGAATTATTTGCACACTGTGATAACGGCGCAGTGTGAGAGTGATTCTTGTTAAATCAATCGGGTTTTCAATGGACAACATAATTCCACCTCTCATCGGTCTACCGGAATTCCATGAGTAGGACATGATATTCGTTCTTACTGCTTTCCTCTCTCTTCTTCCTTCTCCTTATGACCTGGGCTACTTATGTCAAAATTTGAATTGTATGTGATTATTGTGGATGGTTTTGTGTTTTTGGTCTTTGTGTTTTTGGCTATTATTTATTATCATCATCATCATGACCTGGGCTCACAACCTGGGGTTCAATCCCAGGTAGCCGGCTCATGGCCGACTCAACCTTCCATCCTCCCAAGGTCAGTAAAATGAGTACCTAGCTTGCTGGGGCAGCATGCTCTAATTAAAAACTGTAAACCGCCCAGAGACTACTTGAAGTGGTATGGGGTGGTATTGAAGCAGAACATTTCTCCTCCTCCTTCTCTCCCACCCATTTACATTTGAACCAGGACCATTCCAAATCATACACTGGATAAGGTTTCTGCTACTGCAAATGAAAGTGGGGTGGGGGAGGGATCATCTTGTCCTCTCGGGGCCCACCATGGCCCCATTCCTCCTGATATGCAACACTATCATTCCTCTGCACAAACTGCCTGTGGTGTGCTGTTTGGTTGAAACATTCCGCTCTGAGATGATCCTTGCCCTTGAGCACCTAAGGGAGGCCAGGAAGTCTGCAGGTACGAAGCAGGCCTTCTCCGTGGTGGCCACCTCCTTGTGGAATGCATGGGTGGGAAAGATGCCCCAGGTCCCCTCCCTCATAATATTCAGGAAGATCACACAAACACTGCTTTTTAGTGAAGCATTTCCAGCTTCTCCTCCCCCTTATAACCCAAATAGCACCGGTAATTTGAGTTATCTTGATTTTGCTTCCGATTCTGCTGTCACCATCTTGGTTTTATGTGGAGGTCACTTTTCTACTACTGTGGGTCAAGGGTTGCTGTGTTTATTATATATTGGAAGCTACCCAGATGACAGGCAAGCAGACAGACAGACAGACAGGAATCAATGTATATGTTGGTTTGGCCCAGCATCTATATGTCTTCCGTGTCATGTCCCCCCCTCCCCGTGATTGGTCATAGAAGGGTAAACATATGCTTAATTTGTACATCTGATGCTGAGGCATGTATCCTACCTCTGTGAAAGTCCATTGTGGCAAGGAAAACAGCTTAATTATAGGAAACATATAAAGGAGCCTCGTGGCACAGTGGTTAAATGGCTGTACTGCAGCTAAAACTGTGCTCACGACCTGGGGTTCAATCCCAGGTAGCAGGCTCTAGGTTGACTCAGCCTTCCATCCTTCTGAGGTCGATAAAATGAGTACCCAGCTTGCGGGCAGAGGGGCAATGTTTAGCCTGCATAGTGTAATTAAAACTGTAAATCGCCCAGAGACTACTAGAAGTGGTATGGGGCGGTATATAAGCAGAACACTTTGCTTTGTCCTTAATGTCTGTTTTGATTCTGGGTCTTGTTTTTGTACTGTCTCCTTCCACAAGGTGCATATGGTCAAGCACTAATACGTTGTCGAGTGTATCTTTTTATGCCTCTGTCTATTGGTTGTCCTTCTCTGACACTTTTCTGGGTGGCTTTCAAAAAACAAAACAAAAACCAGGCTGCATGCTACATGAACTGGGGAATGCTTAAAGCACAATGCTTATTTACCTTGTTTTCAGATCAGACGTTGCACTGTAATGCAATGCCTAAGACCATGCATTGTTCCTCTCTTTTAGTGGGAAATCTATGATGCTTATGTGGAAGAACTCCAGAAACTGGAAAAGTCGAAAGAGAAAGAGAAACAGAAAGCTCCTGTGGCGAAGAAAGAAGATAAGATGAGAGGCAGGAAATTGACTTCTCTGGAATCTCAGGTGCTGCTGTGATCTGTGTTGTTGTTGCAGCAGGGTTCTGGGCCATAATTGTAGCCCCCATTTCCTTGAGATACCCTTAGACACCCCCATCCTAATGATTGGTGAAGGATCCATGGCCATTGTCAGTTATAGAGCCCTCTATGTTCACGGTCTCCATATGCTCAAGGCCCGGCTCAAGGAATAACAGACCCGCCTTTGTCTATAACAGCGATGGCAAAACTTTTAGAGACTGAGTGCCCAAACTGTGATTCAAAACCCACTAATTTTTCACAAAGTGCCAATACTGCCACTTAACCTGGATGCAGGTAGCTATGAAGGGGCGATGCCAGGTGCCCACAGAAAGGGCTCCAAGTGCCACCTTTGGCACCCATGCCACAGGTTCGGCAACATTGGTCCAAAACATAGAGGATTTCCAGGAGCTGGTCAATCTCTAGCCTCTAAATGCTTTGTTTCTGATCTGTTGATCGTACAACAACAACAACAACAACAACAACAACAACAACAACAACAACAACAGGTCCACTAAGCACTTCTGGTCCCCATCCTGGACCCAAGACCTTACTAGGTAAACTTGATGAAGCGAGACAGCGTATAAAATCCTGTAGCTTCTTAAATCAGCATATGACTTTTCAGATAGGAGACAGCAGTATAGTAGGACTCCCATATCTGTAGGATCGATATCCATGATTTGATTTATCTATGGTCTGAAAATATTAAAAATATTGGGGGGGGGGGGAATCCAGAAAAAGCACTAATTTAGATGTATTACCAGAACTGGACAGTAGAGGGAGGTAGAGACTGTGCTACAAATGCTTCTTAATAGCACCCTGCAGTGGCCAGTTCTGGTAATGTGTGTAAAAATAATTATTCTCTGTCCCCACCGCACCCCTTTTTATCATACTCGCTCTATCGTGTTCACTATTATCTGAGGTTTTCAGAGGGGACTTGTAA
>JAHTLZ010000328.1:2396801-2418293 GCA_023846285.1 Phrynocephalus versicolor
TATCGTGTTCACTATTATCTGAGGTTTTCAGAGGGGACTTGTAACTAATCAATAATGTTTTGTTGCAAAAAGAGCATGATGAAGTGGACTGGATTCCAGAAGAATTTGCCCCAATAAAACATGTTTGTCTTTAAGGAAGGCACAGAGTGTGGTGCAGCAGACAGCGTGATGTAATAGGATTCAGGAGGTCCCTTGCCCAAGGGGAAAGCTGGTGGGTCGGTGGGTGTGGAACAGGTAAACCTATTCCTTAAAGATCACACTTGCTTTGAAAGCCCTCTTAGTTGGTTCTTTCTTGACAGCACACAACAATAAGAACAAGAGTCCCATGGTGCTTGGTTGTTATACAGCAAGCGTACAGTCCCTCTAAAGGGACCTGTTTCTGTCTTGCTTTGCAGATCCTGGTTTCCTCACCTCTTCCTCCCTCTCCTCTTAGGAGCAGCTCTGCCGATTTCCCACCCCTCTGCCATTTATTTGCCCTTGGAATGAATGAGCAGTAATGAAGCACTAAGAAAGCCCCTTGCTACTGGACGGGCATACCCGAGGCTTCCTTTGCATGTAACCATTTTCACTTCAGCAGCTGCATGGTGGGAATCCTATTGCTTAGCCTACTAAGTCACAACCAGAGTAGCCCCCCCCCCCCAAATCAATAGGACCTATGTTGGAGTTGACCCAACAGATCCAGACTGAATCAATGGGCCTTCTCTAAAACAAATTACGAGGATAAGCAACAGGATTTCAGCCCATAGCTGTCACATGTTCCCCACGGTTGCCCGAAACTGGGAGCTCCAGGGAGGCGGGGCGCTGGCAGCCAGGCCCTTTGGCTAGGGGGTGGAGCCTCATTTCCATACAGAGTTCCCAGAATCCCTTGCAGTGGCTTCAAAATGCTCACTGTGACCTAGGTGTCTCAGCTTTCTAGGGGATATCTATACCAATCCGGACAGCTGGTGGTGTGTGGGTTAGGGGGTGCGCAGAGAGAGATGCTCTCTGGTGGGCCACCTGGTGGTCGGCCCCATGGCTGCCCAGCAGTATTCAGAGCTCAGCTGCCCGCTGCCAGAAATGCAGGACATTTCAGGGAAAAATAATTTTTCGGAGTTTTCCTTCTCCTAGAAGCTGGTTCTTCTGTTTTATCTGCCGTTGGGGCAGATTGGCCTCTTCCGCCTTCAAAGTGATTGATCCATGAATGTCCCGCCAAAAGCGTAACACTTGATAGGTCTGTTTCGGCAAGCGTTTCTCTATAATGTGAAACACTTCAGTGACTCAGAAAATGGAATCTGTAGACTATCTCAGCTGAGAGGTGGGTGCATGGCCAGAGAGGGCAGGCCCAGCTCCCAGAAGAGAATAGCTGGGCCACTGTCTCCAAAGATGGCAGGGGCAATGGCGGCAGCAGGGCAAGGGAGGGAGGTGATGGGTCAGGGGACAGTGGGAAGGGGTCGGGGGACTTGGACGAACCACAACGAAACGCTATTTCCTTGGTTCCTGCCCATCTCTGTTCTGGATCTGTTGTAGCTTCCATACCCTCTTTGAACTTGTTAACCCACTGTTAAGACTCCACAGAGTGCAAAATCCTTGCACCCACATGAGAGACCATGCTGGAGTTTGTGTGTGCGTGTGCATACAAGTACAGTATGTATATTTGTGAATGCCGTGGACTTAATCTGGGGTGTAAAATCAAATTTATGGTGCTTCATTCTGTGTACTGCACACTTGGTTGTTTTCTGCACCGTTTTCAAATCCAGAAGCCAGAGTCTTCATTTTGTGTGTATGTGCCAGGAAAGTGCTAGAACTCAACAAATGATGAGAGGAAAACGGATATAACACTTCTGTTCACAGATCTGACAAGAGTGATGCTTTTTTTCCCAGGAAGAAATGATAAGGTAGTTTAAAATTGATTTGTACATGAGGGAAAAATGTCTTAATAGAATGTCTTGAGTCAGCTATTGAGTAGATTGCTTTTATTTGGACATATACCAAATCATGACAGCATGGTGGATTAGTGGATTAGAGTGGTGGATTGCCAGTGAGAAAGGAACACATCCCTCTCTCCCTCTCTCTCTCACACACACACACTCACACTCACTCACTCACACACACACACACACACACACACACACACACACACGGGGGGGAGGGGGAGAGAGAGTGAGAGAGTAGGGCATGCTATGAAAGCAAAGAGAACCATGGGGTAATATTCTGTCACCTCAATTGGGATTAAGATTCAGCCAGCGAATCTGAGGGAAGTCTTTCACTCCAGGAGGTCTGTGTTGTTCTTATTGGCTCAGAAAGATGGGGCTGCCAGAAATAGATATTTAAAAGGAAATTGCTCTGAGGGGAATTTGTGATAACCTTCTCTCTCTCTCTCTCTCTGCTTCATTAGTTCCCTCGGCAAGCCTGAAATTGCCACGTTGGCTGTCAGCCTCTGCTTCTTGCCGTGGCCTCCTGATCATTTGGGGTTGTGAATTCTGTGGAAAGACCCCGAACGGTGTCAGAGGACCTTGGGGTCCTCAAGCCCAAGAGGTCAACTGGGGAGGAGTGTGTGTGGAAGCCCTATTCTTTCCCTTAATCACATTTGACAGTTCCAGAAGTAAAGATGTCATTTGTCTTATATCTCAACACACCAGGGGTGGAATCTTTACCTAAGAAACAAATGGTCTCTCCTGAGCCTCATGCAGTTATTAAAAGTTGCACACAAGGCAGAACAGAGGTTGCACTGGCTGTTCTCTCAGGCAGTGTAAAACCTCCAGGATCTGAACACCAAGAATCCAGAACATGGTTGTAGCTTTCATGCTCAGTCAAGCTGCCAAGAAGGCTGAGTCTTGGTTAGTAGGACTGCTCCTCTGAAGGGTGATGTATAGTATAGGCATCTTTCAGTCTTGAGGGACTATGGTATCATGTTCTGTATAGAAGCCATGTTGTTTCCACACTGCATGCAAAGCTGAAGTGGCCTCTTCAGAGCACAAGGCCTGAGTAGGTTTATATGCAGGTTAAAACTGTTACCCAAGCAGCAAAAAACCCTTCTCCACGTCGCTGGAATAGTTGATTAGTTCCAGCTGAGTTGTAGGAGTTACCAGAACATAATTGCAAACAGTCATGAACTCTCAACGAGACTCTGACTCCAGATTTTGTCTCAAGGTTGACTCCTGAAGCCTTTTCCAGAAATGGATATAGCCACAAGGCAGTGGAGTAATAAAACCAGAGTTTTCCTTCTCCTAGAAGATGGTTCTTCTGTTTATATCTGCCGTTGGGACATAAAGCCCTCTTTTGCTTTCAAAACCATTGACCATCTTCTCCTGTAACCTGGGAAGGGGCCCTTACGAGGTACTACCATCCGGGCCAACTCGACCAAGGTTTTTGTTAAGGAGGTATTACTCCTCCAACACTGACAACGATGAGGCAGTAAGTAAAACTATATACATACTGTATACATACACTATATATACAAATATAGGCATTTTAGAGTTATGGGCCTAAGTGACTAAGGGAGGGAGGAACTCATGGGAGGTGCAGATGATAGTTAAAGGAAATGTCTGCAGATAAGTCTAAAGAACCAGTAGGAATCATGTTGGATTCCAAACTTTTATCAAGCCCCACCAAACCTCCCTTGGTCAGTGCGTGTGGCTCTTTCACCATTTGCACGTCCATGGAGTCAACACCAGTGTTAGTAACAACCACCACCCACCCACCCACCACCTCCTCCTCCACCACCAGGGTCTATGGAACCTCCCTGTTGAGTTTCTGCGCTGTATTGGCAATGTCATCCACTTTCATACTGGTTTCCCAGAGCTCCCTCCACTGAGAATGTTGTTGATGCCAGGATTCTGTTTGTTGTGGGCTTAATTTAATCAGATCCTTGAGGCAATGGAACATGGGCACTGGGCTTCCAGAGGTCTGCTGCCCTGAGGTAAATGTGCCGTTTTGCAGAGAAAATAAATACCATGCCTGGCTTGCAGCATTTATTTCCCTTAATCTTGGCCATTATGCACTGCTTATGGATGCTTCCATTAATGTTTGTGTTGCTGTACAAAATAATGTGGCATTTTACAAAAACAAAACAGAAGGAAGGCATTAGTGTGCTACATAGACTCTTATTGTGCCTCAAGAGCCTCCTAATTAGCTGCAAAAATCAATCCCAAGCCATCAAGTTGGAACCAACAGCTAGTGTAGCAATCATCTTGGACAGCTAGTAGCAGCTGAGTACTGTACTGGAGTAACGGGAAAGCGCTTTGAAAACACACATGCACACACACACACACACACACACACACTGACACAAAGACAGGCACAAAATCCGAACCAGCGGAGGGACCCCCTCCTCAGGGGAGGCCTCCTTTTATTAACCTTCTGCCCTAGGTAATTAGAATAGGTGATTACATCATCTTTGTGTCGCAGTAGTAAATCCCCAAATATAGTGAAAGAGGCATTACATGGGAGGTCTAAATTATTATGCAGTACTGGTACTTATGTGCATTGCTCTAATTGGTAAGCCTTAGATAAGAGTATGTCTGTGAAGATTCTCAGTCATCTAGGTGAGTTTATCTGGAAGTTGAGTCATGGCTACTGGACTTCTTTTTTGAGAGAGAGAAACGTTTCGCTGCTCATCCAAAAAGAAGTCCAGTAGCCATGAAGTCCAGTAGCCATGACTCAACTTCCTTAGATAAGAGGCACTTCTCTAATTGGCAATGCGATCACCTGTTGGCATGCTTTACTGATAACATGAGAAGACAGAGGAATCTAGCTTAACTAAGGAAGATAGAGGGAGGGGGCCAATGTGCCTTTTCAGGCCTTTTTGCATCAAAAGCTGTTGCTTCTGATATAGCAAAAGATGGCCACAGTCATGCCAACCTAAAAGCCTAATCCCACAAGCTAGCAACCCTAACACGGCTTTCAAGGCAAGTGAGATTACTGTATTTTAAAGAGTGGTTTTACCCTGAGTGGAAATGCCAGATCCTCTACTGATCCAACCTTTAAAGAGGATGTCATTTCCATTGATGAAGTGTGGAGAGTTAGGAATAAAAACGTTGAGAGCACCAGCGAGCATAATCTCCATTTTTATTCCGTGAAGCTAATAAATTGTGTTTCGGGTAAGCCGTAGGCGTTAAATTTTCCAGGAACGTGAACATTCCTTTGTAAGGAGGAGAAGAGGCATTTGTCTTGTGCAAGACACATTGGGAGAAGGCATCCTTCAAAACAGTGCTTGCCCTGCACTCTGGCATATGTCAATGTAGAGACTCCCTGAAGAACTGAAAAGTCTTTGATTTTTGTCACGTGAGGGGTGACATCACCATATGTCCAGAGAGTGCCCAAAGAGATGCAGGGGCTACCATGGAGTCTGGTTGCTGAGGACCCCCCCCCCTCTCTCCTCTTCTTTCAAAAGGTTTAAAGTGTGGCAGTATTTTGATTTGTGTGTGTTTTTTTACCAACAGAGTGATGATGTCACCAAGGTAGCAAAGGCCGCAAAGATCGTAGAGCGGATGGTGAATCAGAACACCTTTGACGACATCGCCCAAGGTACGAAGGCAGGAGGGCTGATCAGGGTTGGCCATGTGCCTATTTTGTATCTGACCAGATGTTGGTCAGAACGCATGGCACGCACCCTCTAGCCCGCATCCTTTTCGTTTTTAGCTTGCCAATGACTCTCTCCGTGTATTTGCACATTTGTTAAGCTAAAGAATACAAAACAGAATTCTCAAAACACAAATGTGTATTTCTTTTTATACTGGGGTTTAAAAACACATGTGCAATCCCGATCATTAATAACCACTTAGAAGGACAAATAAAAGGATATGCCATTGAAAACTGATGTGACTGAGTAATTCACATGGAACTGATTTTCACAGCCAAACCTGCTAATTAGGAGGCTCTTGGAGCACAAAGAAAACGCACCCAGTCTGGTATAAAAGCACTCCAAATTAATTTAAGGTTTAAAAAAGTATCTTTTCTTACAATTACTATCTGTAGTTAGAATTAGAAGGAAAAAGGGGAAAAATTGAGTTCCCACTAGAGATGGGCATGAAATGAAACCATAGTGTTTTGTTTCATTTCTTTAGTAGCTTTGTTTTGTTACTAATGAATGTTTAAAGAAGTTTTGAAATGAAACAAAACAAAATGATTTGTTAATGGTTCCCCTAGAGGAACTAAAATTTCAGGGTAGCTTCTTTGGACTCTTCCCTGTAAGCTCCCCAAATTTGGAGAGGTTTGGTGTTCAGGCGGCTGAGTTATTGAACTCCAAAGAGGGTCCTTCAAGAAAAAAATCAGGGGGACCCTCTTTGGAGTTTAATAAAGCTTACTTTAATAAAGCTTACTTTATTTAAATAAATAAATAAATAAATAAATAAATAAATAAATAAAAATGCTGTTTTGTCGTTTTGTTACAAAACGAAACAGTAAGATGTGTTTTGTTATGAAACAAAATACAATTTTTTCCTCTAGGATGAATCATGTCATTCCTAGAGGGAAAAAAATGTATTTTGCTTCATAACGAAACATGTGCTAACGTTTCATTTTTTAAAACGACAAAACAGTGTTTTGTTTTATTTATTTATTTATTGGTTTTCTATGCTGCCCATCTGGCAGCGAGGTCACTCTGGGTGGTTTTTCATTTCCTGCCCATCTCTAGTGTCCACCATGGAAGAGACCCTGCTTGCTTACTGCTTGGAGAGGAAGAAGAGCTGTCAGCAAAACAATGGAAGCAACAACAACAACAACAACAACAACAACAACTTTATTTTTATGCCGCCTTTCTCCCCAAACAGGAAGAGGGTGTGCTTGTCTCAGTTGCCAAAGTCAGGAAAATAACTTTACCAATCAAGTTAATGGCAAAGGAGAATCACATGTGGCTGTAGAGCTCTCTCCTCTGATACTGGTGTAAGTGCATGCGAGATTGCTATCATCCCAACAGAATTAGATTCAGTGGCAAAAATTAAAATTGGTGAAAGAATTGAAATTATTATACTCTAGGTATATTATGAGAAGACAACACTCACTGGAAAGAGGAAAATGGAAGGATAAATGGAAAGTGGTAGGAAAAGAGAATGGCCTAGTGTCAAATAGATTGCCTCTATGAAGGAAGCCACATCACTTAGTTTGCAAGGCCTGAGGAGGACTCTTAATGGCAAGACCTTTTGATGGCCACCAATTCATTGGGGCACCATGAAATGAATGCAACCTATGGGCGGAAGGCTACAGCATTGCTGTTCGATTGCAGGGAACTAAAATACTCTACATCTTCCAAAAGGTCAACAGTGTCAAAACATTAAAGGGATGTTGTAAGACTTTGTGATTTGCTTAAGTGGTTCCTAGAAGTTGAGTCATGGCAACTAGACTTCTTTTTCTTGAGAGATTGAAACGTTTCACTGCTCATCCAAACAGCTTCATCATTCTGAAGAAAGCTAGTTGTGAGTCCTCCATCTTATAGTCCGGGTTGACCTCTTGTCAGCCTGGTCTGAAATAGGCTCACTAGGTGGACAATGGCCTGAATAGGTTTGTTAAGTAGACAACAGTCTCAATGGCCTTAAGGTGAACAATGGCCTAAGGTGATGAAACTCATAAAGTATGGGTCATTAGCTATGGCCTTGGTGGTGGAGGCCAGAAGTATTTTTGATTTGTCTGGGTATTGTTGAAATCACAGCCTGATAGGTGGCAGATAGACTGTGCCTGAGCCCCCCACCTCTGTTGAGAGAGGGGTTCTCAATGCTCACATAAATGGCTTCCCTGACCCCTCTCTCAAATTTATCAGGCTGTGCTTTCAACAATACCCAGATAAATCAAAAATACTTCACTTCTTCACCACCAAGGCTATAGCTAACGACCCATACTTTATGGGTTTCATCACCTTAGGTTGTCTACCTAACTGATACTGTTGTCTACCTAACAAGCCTATTCTGGCCATTGTTCATCTTATGGGCCTATTTCAGACCAGGATGGCAAAAGGTGAAAGTGAACTATAAAATGGAGGACTTGCCACTAGCTTTCTTCAGACTAATGAAGCTGTTTGGATCAGCAGCGAAATGTTTCAATCTCTCAAGAAAAAGAAGTCCAGTTGCCATGACTTGACTTCCAGATAAACTCACCTGGATGACTGAGACTCTTCACAGACATATTGATTAAGTGGTGTCAGTTAAGATCGTTACAGGGGATAGCGGACCCTACCACCAAGTGGAACAAACGCTAAGAAAAAGAAGAAGAAGAAGTGCCAGTTAAGATCATTGGGAAATAGGTTCTTCAGGGTCAAAGAACCAAGTCCAGGTATATGCAGTTATTCTGAGAACCAACAAGTTTCAAACAGGCCACCCCAAATGCTACATAACTGTTTGCTTTACAGCATTCAAGTGGGGGTTGTGGCTTGCTGTTGACCAGTCTGGACCTGTCACCCAGGGGCCAAACTCATGTGGAATGCCATTCTTCCTCTCTGCCAGATTTCAGATACTTTGAAGATGCCTCGGACGACTACAGGGACAACATGGGGACTCTGCTTCCCCTGTGGAAGTTCCAGTATGACAAAGCTAAAAGGTTGGCTGTCACTGCCCTCTGCTGGTGAGTAGGTTCCTTGCGGCTTGCATCTCTTCCAGGGAGCAGAAATCCTCTTAGGTCAAGGGTGCCCAAACTTTTTGTAAGGAGGGCCAGATTTGGTGGCTGAGAATGTGTTGGGGGCCGGTTGCTCCACGACCGTGCCACCCCACTGCAAGCCCCACCCACTGACACCTTGCAACCCCACCCGCAGGAAGGAAGGCGGGGACCAAGAGAGGAAGGTGGAAACCAAGATAGGAAGGAAGGAAGGTGGGGACCAAGGGAGGGAGGAAAGAAGGAAGGTGGGGACCAAAGGAAGCACAGGGAGCCGGGGCCACAGGTCGCCCCTTGGAAGAGGTGATCTGTGTGACCTTGCACCCCCCCCCAAGCTCCCCAGCGGTGGCGACGGATCGCCCGCCAGCCCACCCCAAAGCTCCTTGGCGGTGGCACAGGCCCACTGGCCTCCCCAACCCCACACATCCCCCTGCAGTGCCGGTGGCGGCAGAGTGCCCGTCCACCCAGCCACCCAAGCCTCGCAGTGGTGTCAGTGTTGGCAGAAGATTTTTTGAAAAAATAAACATGGGGCGAAGGAGGGGGAGGGAGTGGCGGGTCAGCCAGCCACGGGCCACTCAGAATGGCCTGATGGGCCGGATTTGCTCCCCCCCCCCCCGGGCCGGACTTTGGGCAGGCCTCTCTTAGGTATTCAGGAGTCTTCGGCGGTATAGCATTTGTTTAAAATCACTTGTGTCTTTATTTTGCTTATTGCCATAAAAATGAGTGTTAGCAAAGGAGTAGCAGGAAGTGGTACAAAGGCTTTAGCAAACATACGGTGTCTGGTTTATATTTTTATCAATGAAATATATCCAAGAGATGTATGCACATGTGCTCAATTTTGCTTCACATCAGTGGGATCTTGGAGGATGTGCCAATTAAAATGAATGTACAGGGGTTTGTCAAAAATTATTTCTACCCAAACACAAACAGAAATAGTATTCCCAAATAGGTACACCGATTATATGGAAGTAAAGAGTTCTCTACCATGTGTACTGCCCTCTGTAATGAGAATGTATTTTGGGGAACTAATATTAAATAGCTGTTGTGAGTTTTCCAGGCTGTTTGGCCATGTTCTGGAAGTTTTTCTTCCTGCCGTTTCGCCGTTCTCTGTGGCTGGCATCTTCAGAGGGCAAGGAGCTCAAGGAACCCCGGAGCACAGAGAGAACTCCTAGCTCCCTGAGCCCCTTGCCCTCTGAAGATGTCTGGCGAAATGTCAGGAAGAAAAACTTCCAGAACACGGCCAAACAGCCCAAAAAACTCACAATAGCTATCAGATCCCAGTTGTGAAAGCCTTCAAGAATACATTAAATATTAAATAAATCCTACCAGTTCTCAGTCTCAGTTCCATCCTTCCATTGTTCCAAGGTCAGTAAACTGAGTTTCCAACTCACAGTGTGTGTGTGCACATATGTAAGCAGCACAATTTGCTTTACTTTCATGTAAGAATGTGAGTAAAACCATGGAAGGTCCCATGGGAAACATCAGAGCTGGCAGATGGAGTCAGAGTGGTTTTACTTGACAGTTCAGCACCTTGAACAGTTCCATTTGAGGACATGCAGCAGTCTGAGTGGGGGTGTCTACTGCAAAGAGACTGTTGCCTTCTCTCCAGTTCTGAAAAGATAACAATAGATAACAAATAAAGAAATAAAAATATCAGAAGACAAGATACTGGAAAAGTTGCATTTTGCAGCTATAACTCCCTGAATCTACCAGGGAGGGTGGGTTGTGCTGGCCACGGACCTCTAGGAGTTACTTTTAGGTAGCAGCTGTTTTACATGCCCAAATAGCTATATACTGTATAACTGTAAACTGCAAAAGTTTTGTCAAAGTAATCATTTCTGTAAAATCCAGTGGGTTGTCTTTAAAGTGTACAGTTTTTTCATAGAACCCTTTTATTACCGCTTAATTTTCTTTATTTGGAAATGAGTATGCTATTTATTTATTTATTTATTTATTTAATTTAATTTAATTTAATTTAATTTAATTTAATTTAATTTAATTTAAAACATTGCTATATTGCCCCTCCAAAAGGACCAAGGCAGCCTACAGTTGTTCCGATGGGCATTAGAGAATTGTACCCACCTTTCTCTCCCTGTCCCTTATCCTCTGCTAGGGCCACCTATGGTCATGCAGGCATGCCAAAACTTTGGCCCTCCTGATGTTTTGGACCACAACTCCCAGAATTCCAAGCCTGTATTTCCAATGGCAAAGGACTGTGGGAGCTGTGGTTCAAACCATCTGGAGGGCCGAAGTTTGGACATGCCTGCACCAGAGGCCTGGAAAGGCAGTCCCCTGTTGTATACCTATGAGCTCTCTCTCTCCTGATAGGAGGACAGGCAGAGAGGCTGGGATACTAGCCGACATGCTGGGTGCTTCAGATACAGCTTGGCTGGCTTTCCTCAAAACATTTTCTAGGTCAGGCAGAAGACACCAGCAGTGGGCTCATGCAACCCTGTGCTTCAGTATATTTTCTGCTTGGAAAGCAGTGCCAGGCACAGAGGTGGTACCGGCGAAACTGGCGTCCCTTGTTAGATCACACATGGCCTTCGAATCCTATTGCTTACCCTAGTCGGTATCAACCAGAATAGTCCCCCTGAACTAGTGGGTATTTGGTGAGTCAACTCCTCCATACGTTCCATTGGGTTCAGAAAACAAGTAGTGGTTGGAGTAGAAGCCCATTTAAGCCAGAGAGAGGCATGGAGAAATTAACTCACCAAATCAAAGCTGACTCAATGGATGTACCCCAGTTAATAAAGTAATTTAATTTAATTTGTTGTCATTGTGTGTATATACACAGTATACACATACAACAAAATTTAGACACCCAGAGACCAGATTCACCACACACACACACACACACACACAAGTCCCTGAACACTCTCACACACATTAAAAAATCCCCCCAACACACACACACACACACAAAATCCCCGAACACTCCCCCCACAACCCCCCCCCAAAACATCTACACAACAGGCTAGGTAATACTGTCCAAGTGGAGTATAGGTGTGGAGAATAGGTGCTCCTCTGAAGTTGCAACATGCTATGCTAAGAAACACGGTCTTCATCTCTGTTTCATGTATTGGTTTGGAGCACCCCAAAAAGGGGTATCGAGTAATTTTATTGTTAAGCTCACCCTTGATAGTCCATATATCAAATCAGTTACAAAATATTTGGACTACACTGGAAAAAATCAGCTCCCACCAGATCCTTTCTTAAAACACACACCAGAGTTTGGGCCTGGAACCTTCACGGCGATTCCCTCTTGGGGGGAACTATGCTTCCATCTCAAACCCCACTTGGGTTATGACCAGCAGCCCACCTCCTGTCGTGACACTGGATCGGAGTCCTGTATTTTGTCACTAGAATAAAACATTTGGAAGGCATTCTCCAGTTCCTGAGTTAAGTGCACAGATCCCATCTGAACATCCTGCTGCTTCCATGTGGTGGTAGTGGTGGTGATGGTGGGGGAGGCCAAAATAGTATACAAAATAGAAGTCTCTGGAGCAAAATGTGCTGTGAAATGTGGTGCCCGTCAGTCAAACTACTGTTGAAACCACAGCAAGCTAATCCTGCTGCAAGCTGTTGGATTTTACAAGACCCAATGAATAAAATCCAACACGAGAGATCCAGGCAAATTACCAGTTTATTAGGCCTAATAAGATGGTAAGGCGAACACGGATCACCCAAGGCAGTAGTGAGGCGTTTCGCAGCCCAAGACAAAGAGACCCCAAACTTTATTTCCTCCCTTCCCGCCCCACAGAGTGGTACCTCCTCCAGGGTTGGGCTAGGGATGGTCTTCTGGGGACTACTAATGGGGTGAGCCCATGAGTCTCTTGGGGGGAGGTCCTGGGCGTTCCACAGTCCATGGCCCGGAGCCCTGCTTGGGTGGATTAGGCAAGAATTAATCCTTTAATGTGTGGCCAGGAGATTTGACAATGAGAGGGGAGAAGTCAGTATTGTCCAAATGCCTGGGTTATCAGAAAACAATTAGCAGGTAAATGGGGAGACGGAACAGTCACAAGGGGGGGGGTCCCATTGGAGGTGGAAAAGCTGATCTGGAGAATCCTTTGTTGCCAGACGGTGCCTTGAATGGATGTGGAAATAAGACAATGGTGTGCCTTAGGCTATGATGTTATCTCTGGCACATCTGCAGAGTGGACGTGCCTGCGTGTCGCTTGGAAATAATGGAGTCTTGCTGGAAGATTCTCTCCTTCAGCTATGCTGTTGCCCCCTTATTGCCCCAAAGGTGACTCAGGTCCAGAAAGCAGAGGAATACAAGGACATGGTCCCAAGTATCTAGTTTTCAGTGAGACAGGGTGTAGAGGAATAGGAAAAAGCCAGGAGGAGATGGGGCAAAAGAGAGGGCAAGGGAAGAAGAGAGAGAGAGAGAGAGAGAGAGAGAGAGAGAGAGAGACGGGGGGAAGGGGGGTTGGAAGGAGAAGATTGCCTCTGGCAAAATCCATTCAGGGGAACCAAGCAGTTTGAACTGGTTTTTCCATGTGGCAGGGTGACGGTCCTTGATTTGAAATGGAGGTCCCTTCCCCAGCATGGAGGCAACGTGTACCCTTGTCCAGGCCTTGAGATACGTGAAGAAGGAAGGAATTGGGGGAATGGAGGGGTAAAGCTTTATTTGGGGAATTGAGAGAGAGAGAAAGAAGGAGAAGAAGAAGAAAGCAAGGGAGGGAAGGAGAAAAAAAACTTCTTGGTGCCTTTTTGGCTGTGCAGGGAACAATGCAGTGATGAGAAGGGGTTAATATGATATGATCCCCCATCCACCCCCAAGTGTGCCAAGGTCTGATCTACTGAGGAGTAAGGGGTTGCCCCATTCCCCCTACTTTCCTGAGGCTCGGGGGGGGGGGGGCACATGTCCAGAGGAAACAACTTATCAAATCCACTGTCAATCACCCCTGACCTTTGTTCCCAAGTCTGTTCGCTTGCAGGGAAAGAAACCGGGGCTTCTTCAGCCATATCCTTTTGGGGAACGGCTGGGCCGATATGGACCAGGTTTGTTTGCATTGTGCTTGTGGCGATATCAAGGATTGCAGCCGGATGCGGGGTTTTAATTTTGTCCTTGCCTAATTGGCGTGTGCTCATAGGAGCAGGTGCGGGCCTGCCTTCGCAGACACGTGTCTGCTCCCAATTCACACACACACATGTTTTTTTTTCTTTGTGTCCTCTACACTACAGGCATTTTAATAGATGTATATTTCTTTTTTTTTTCCTTGCAGGAACCCGAAATACAAGGACTTGTTTGTCGTGGGACATGGCTCTTGTAAGTTTGGCCCAGAATAAGAGTATAGGTGCTCCTCTGAAGGCAGCTTTTGCAAATATTTTTTTTTAAAAAAATTATTTTATTATTTAAAAAAAAGACAAAAAAGAAATAAGCATAAAAAGGAAAAACCGGAAAACAAAAACAAAAAAGAGTAAAACATATAAAACAGTTTTACAATATAACATATCTCGTTTGATGAGTTTCTGTCATTAACATTCTATTATCTGTCTCTTCTCATCCTTTCCCTCTTTTACTACAAAGCTTTTGCCTTCCACAAGTTATAAAAGAGGTCCCAGCTCAAATAAAGAGTCAGTTCTTCTTGTCCCTTTAATATCTTAGCTAATCTGCCCATTTTTGCACATTCTAATATGTTTTTAAAAATCATATCGTCAGTTGGCAGATTTTTAGATTTCCAGAACTGGGCCCACAATCATCTAGCTGCTGTCAAATATTGTGTCTCCCAAATGAGTTGTGCTACCAACTGGACCAAGTATGTCTGCTTTTTAGCATTGGGTGTGTCCGAACATTCCTTCTGGTGTTGTCAGATGGGGCTGCAGGGTCCCCCCCCCCCTTTGTTAGTTGCTTTTAAGTCAGGATGAGCAACCAGATGATTTGGAACGGCAGGTTTCACCATCCGTTAGAAATGACTGTGGTGTCCCCCGTCTGATGGTGTCTCCATCTAACAGACTGGGCAAGAGTATGGGAAGACCGATGATTATCCGGAGGTGTACCTAGGGTTTTCATTGCCCAGGGACAAAGTCAGTCTTTGCACACTTGTGTGTGTGTGTTGGGGAGGGTACTGTGTGTCATGTATGTGTGAAGGGGTGCCCACGGGCAGACGGCAGACGGGCACCCCCAGATGCTGTGCCCGGGGACAGGTTGTCCCCCTTTGCCCCTCCCTAGCTACGCCACTGTGATTATCCAAATTATAAGGTCCTTCCTTCCTAATGATTAGAGCAGTATGGCAATGGAAAACAACCTCAGGAGGTGATGCGTGCTCCAGCACTGGAGGCATTCAAGAGAATTTGGGACAACCACCTGGCAGGTATCCTTTGAGCAGGGGGTTGGACTTGATGGCCTGGTGGACTCCTTCCAACCTCACTGTTCCAGGATTCAATGTCCCATCGACACAGGCAGCCCTGGGCCAGGTGGACGGATGGTCTGACTCAGTGGTTGGGCAGCTTCCCAGCTGTGTATTTATCTGTTTCCTTGATTTATATCCCACCTCTCTTCTGGAGCTGGGAACGAGGGTAGATCTCAAGAAGATTAAAATATGAGTACATAAATGTTTATTTTTAAAAGGCAAAAGGTTATAATATCGAAACTCATTTAACCAAGTTATGACCTTAAAGCACAATGGATTTAAAATTCAGGGGCTCTGAGCCGCCAGGCACCTCAAACAGGCTCTTTGGCATAACTCCTGGCTGTGTGAAGCAGCAGTGACAGGACAAGAATACGGTGCAGATAATATAAAGGGTTGAACACTCCAGCCTGAATGCTCAGGGTCACCAAATAGCTATTGTAAATCAGTGAAAACAAATGGGCCCGTGTAACCCTGTGCTCCAATATATTTTCTGCTTGGAAAGCAGTGCTAGGCACAGAGGTGGTATCAGTAAAATTGGCGTCCCTTGTTAGATCACACATGGCCTTCAAATAAATGCAGCATGGGGAGAATAATGGTTGAAGTAATGCTGTTAATCTGAGCCAGCAGGCTAATTGCTGCTCAGTAATTGAAATTCTCCAATATATTGGTCAATTTCTCCCAGGCCCACCTGCATATTAATTGTTTTTTTAATTGACCAATAATAGGGCTCCACCCACAGTATTGCTTAGCGCAGCAAGGGAATAGCAGTTTGAGAAAATGGAAGGGTGGACAGGCTGCCACAATCAGCCAATATGACGCTTTGCATAGTTTAGATTACTTCTGCCTTGTTAGGGTTGGCACTGCACCTAAGTGTGATGCAAAGCCTGGCCCCACAATAACCCTTACTGTTGTCAGTAACCTAAAGGACAAGTTCTGAGCTCATAATGTTTGCCGGAGCTAGAAATAATATTCTTAACTTAGAAATGACTGCACACAATAATAATAATAATAATACCACCCTGTCCAAATCTGTTCAACTTTCATCTTGCATTCCTTCAGGAAGGTCAATCTTTTTTGTCCCACAAACAGCCTTTTGCTTTTTTGTTTCACCATCTATACTCAGACCATTGCCTCCTAAGCATGAACTCCGTCATGATTGGGTACCTAGGAGCAGTTGTTTTCACTACTGAGTTCTGTCTTTTGAAACATCAGGAGCTATTTCCGATCTGAAGCAAACTATGAGTTTAAAGAGTGGCAGTTCCTCTTGGAAGGGAAGTTTTGGAAGAGGCAACCATGTTAGCCTGTGCAAGAATTTGAGGCGAAATTCAAAGGAACAAAACAAAACAAAACACAAAAAGACATGTGGCACCTTAAAGATGAACTATTATATTTTAATTTAAGCTTTTGTGGATCAAGTCCACTTCTTCGGACACTGTTGTTTCATATAGCAACATATAGTAACTTCTGTTGCTACATGTGTGAAGACATGGACTTCACCCACAAAAGCTTACATTTACATAAGCTTTTAAGACTTAAACATGCCACATATTTTTGTCTTTTGTTTTGTTTTGTTTCTCTTAATTTTGGTTGGAAGGGAACACAGTACTCAAGCAGTTCCTAGGAAAGCACTCATATTTCAGTCTTTACCTGGAGGTTGAGTCATGGCAACTGGACTTCCTTTCTTGAGAGACTGAAACGTTTTGCTGCTCATCCAAACAGTTTCTCAGGTGAGCAGCAAAACATTTCAGTCTCTCAAGACAAGGAGTCCAGTTGCCATGACTCAACTTCCAGATAAACTCACCTGGATGACTGAGAATCTTCACAGACATTTCAGTCTTGCAGTTTCCGAGTGCTGTAGGAATTCCTACCAATGGACCTGTGGATGAGCAATGGGTGCGCCAAGCTCGGTAGGCCTTCAGGGAAAATGCACTGCCCCAACTGCCGTGGTTCTGCTGTGCTCTTTTTCTTTACGTTCACTTGTGCTGCATTTTCAAAGCCCTTGAGCACTCCTGTCTGAAGAGGAAACCTTCTCGTTGCTCTCCATTTTTGTGGGAGAAAGGTTGTGCCCGTGGAGCAGGAATAGAGCCAAGGAGGAAGTCTCGGTCAACACCCCGACAAAAAAGGCGGAGGCCATCTGTGAGCGACCCCCGCCGCCCCCTCCATAATGAGGTGCTTAAAAGTGATGTAAGATAGGCTTTTATTATGTCCACTGGAATTCAACACAGACAGAAAACACCTCAGCACAGTTCAGTGGTGCTTTGCCCCCTCTGAGAATTAATAAGGCATCTTCTTTGGAGCAGGCCCTGTCAGAAGTCTATCCATTTGGTAGTAGCACCTGGCTAGGTTGTCTTTTATCTTCACAGCACAAAGAACTTGTGTTTCTCCCAAAGTCCCAAGACACAGCCTATAAACACAGTCTCTCCATTCTCACTCTTCCTTATGGGTTTTACTCAGTGCCTGTGTAATTCCCATAGAGTGGGGAGTTACCTCACTCCCTCACTCCAGAAGCCAGCGAACGTCCTGGTCAGTTAAACAATACAGTCTTAACCAGGCTGGCCCGCGTTGTCTCCCTTTATTCTCAGTTCTCAAACGTTGGGCTGCCTCAGGGAGGGGCTGAGCCCATGAGCTGGCTTCCTTCGCTCTGCTCCTGGGTTGCACAGAGGAGACTTTATCTCTTATACTCTTTGGCCCCGGCCTTTAATGCTCACCTCCTCAGGGTTTTCCGACTGGCCAGGCTTCCTCCTTATCCAGGGTTTCCACCGCATCATGCCAAACATCCATCTCCATCTCGTCCTCCTCCCTGATGATGTTTTCTCTCCTTATCTCTAGGCCCCAGAGCTCTCTCCTCCCCCCAGACAGGTGTTACATTTCTCTCTAATTGCCTTGCTGCCTCAGGAGGCTGACCACTCTCCCAGCTGCTTTCAGCTGTCTCACACCATCTATCACTATGTGGCCTCAAGATGCCCCGGCAGAGTGGTTCATTTCTCCAGATCCACACACTGGTGCTTCTTTTTAAAGCATTGCATGGTGTGATAATGTCACGGTTGTGTTGCGTTCAGTTCCCCACTGGGCCTCCTGGCAGCAGAGCCAGCCTGTGTGGTCTTGGGCAAGCTACACTGTCTTGACCCAACCCCACCCACCCCCACCTCAAAGAAGGGAATCACTTCTACCTATTCTTTACCAAGAAAACTCTGAGAAAGAGTTGCTGTACGTCGGACTTGATGGCACATGATTACTGTATAGGGAACTGGCTGAATAGCTGGGTTTTACTAGATAGGTGGCTGTAGAGCTGGAGGTTGCGAGTTCAATTCCCACTGTGCCTCCTTCACAGGGGCTGCTGGACTCTGGGATCCAGAGGGTCTCTTCCAGCAATGCAGATCGAAGATTTTAGGATCCTGAGAATGTCTGCAGTGCCTCTATTTCAATTCTCACAATTAGCGTGTAGCTCTGAGCATTTGCAAATTTAGTGTAACTAAATAGATGCCAAATAAGACCTTCAAATTGGCCTCCTGAAATGGAATTCACCTAGATGAGATGCATGGTGTCATTTCCGTGTTCTGAAATGTTAGATAACTCAGCCATGGTGAGATTTGATAGGGGTTTTGGGACCACTGATTCTTCTGCTTTTTTTTTTTTTTTGTAGCGGAAACAAAAATCATCTTCTTGTCAAGCAGATGTTTGCCTTAGGTGATAAAATGGGGAGGGTTCTTTTTTTAAACCTTCATGCCTTTTTAGTTGCATGACCCCACTACTCCCTGGCATCACTGCTACTGGCCTGGACGCTCCAGTCCTTGAAAAGTACTATTTCTAGGGCAGGGGTGATTTGGTGAGGTGAAAATATGTGTGTGTGGGGGGGACGACCATTCAGCCTGAAGGGAGGAGAAAGGCCGTGGTCCATGCACATCTGCAACAGCCGCAAATGCTCCAATTTCAAGGTGCCCAAGGGCCCAGCAGCTGTTGCACAGCCCGGGAATGCAGGCTCGCCTCCGTCTGCCGGTCCAAGCCTCCCCGAGCCCTGTCGTCGTCCTGATTCCTTCTCTTAAAGGGGCGTGAGGCAAAAAACAACAACAAACAGAAGCGAGGAGAGCCCGGCACTCTAGGTTACATCCGGATCTGGGATTTTTCACCCTCCGAGAGCAGGTACCTGAAAAGTGTGTTGGGACGCGCTTAGGTGGGCGTGGTCGCACTTAATTTTCTGTAAACTCTGGAGCTGGTGGGGAAACAGTTTTAAGCTCCGGAGCTGGGAGCCATTTGCGGCGGAGTTTAGGGGTCGTGTACAAATAGTCTGTATTGCCAAATTTTGTGAACAAAGATTCTAGCTACTTAATATTGCATGTCCTAACAGTGGCAAGAATGGTGTGGGCACAGTTATGGAAAAGTGAAGTAACACCACCAGGTGGCATCTTTAAGGGAGGCTTCCAAACACAGACGGAGTGGCCGTTCTCTGGGAAGGCTCTTGAGCTATCAGTTTCCTCCCTTTGGGTTGGACAAGGTGACAAGCATTCCAGCCTATAGTTTGATGATGCAGTGCTTCTGACTATCAGCATCTTTCCAAGATCTCAGGTGGAAGTCTTTCTCTTCCCTGAAGCCTGGCATCTTGCTTCCTTTTCCTTAGGTGGAGGTGCCGGGGTGAGGGGGAACTTCTAGAACAGTGGTTCTCCACCTGTGGGTCCCCAGATGTTCCTGGACTGCAACTCCCCAAAATCCTGGCCAGCTCAGCTAGTGATGAAGACTTCTAGGAGTTGCAGTCCAGGAACATCTCAGGACCCACAAGTTGAGAACCACTGTTCTAGAAGGACAAATCCTACAAGGACTTCCTCTGTTACTGAGCAACAGTACTTCTTGCTCCTCCAAAAGCTCCTCCATCATGTGTAGAAAGAAGGGACTTCTCTTGGCTCTGATAATAAGATAATAAGGGTTGGGAGAGTGAGAACAGAAAAAAGAAATTTTTTTTTTTATCCAGCGTGTTGCTAGTCTGCGGAACTCCCTGCCACAGCATGTGGTGATGGCATCTGGCCTGGATGCCTTCAAAAGGGGATTGGACAGATTCTTGAAGGAAAAGTCCCATCACAGGTTACAATTACAATCCATGATGGAGCTGTGTAATCTCCAGGCTTAAAACCAGGGTACTTCAAGGGCCAGATGCAAGGGAGTGGTATCAGGAGACAGATATCTTGTCTCGTGCGCTCCCAGAGGCATCTGGTGGGGCCACTGAGAGATACAGGAAGCTGGACTAGATGGGCCTTTGGCCTGATCCAGCAGGGCTCTTCTTATGTTCTTATTTTCTTATATCTTCTGAGTTTCTAGGGGAGCTTCCTTTCCTCAGCATCTCAATGGAGATCCTGGTGCTGAAATTCTACTCCTTCCTTCCTTCCTTCCTTCCTTCCTTCCTTCCCAACCCTTCTGCTTGCTCTCAGCTTCAGGTCCAGCTCTCTCTAGCTCTCAACCCCCACTATCCATGCTGTTGTCACTCTCCCTCGGCTGTCTCCTGACTGTCATCCAAGCCTTTCAGGTCACTTCCATTGCAGTACGAGTCCCAAACCACAATACAACAGAAACTCCTGGGCTGCCTAGACTTCATAATAATACAGTGCTCTTCTGATCTTAGAGAGCTTAACAACTTTGTACTTTAGCCGGAGGGCTCCTAAGAGACAACTTTCCATTTTTTAAATGGCCTGCTGTAAGCTTTTATCTTACACATCCTCTCTTTGGTTGGAAAGACATTCCAGCCTGGTGGACTTGCCTGCTCATCTGGAGCAGTGGTTCCCAGCCTTGTGTCCCCAGTTGTTCTTGGACTCCAACTCCCAGAAATCCTGGCCAGCACTGCTAGTGGCGAAGGCTTCTGGGAGTTTTAGTCCAACAACATCTGGTGACCCAAAGGGCTGGTCTACAGAATTTCAGGCCACAGAATAATAATGATGTTTTTGTTTTTGCAAAAACATCCCCAACTCAACAGGACTAGATATAAAAGACATCAGAATATATCTTCTTGAATTTTATTTCCAGTCACCCTGTCGGGTTATTGTGAACTCTTTTCACCTACCCATGTTCTGTCCTTTTTTTCTAATCCCATTCTTCACTGATAGATTGATTTAGCTCCACAAAATGCCTTTTAAAAAGGGTTTAGACAATCCTTGATGTACACATCCATTTGAAAGCTGTACTTTTCCCATATAAAAGCCATTGACATGACAGTAATGTCATGATCAGAATCAGCATATTTCTTGACTGCACAGATGACTTGTCTGCCAGGGCAGCTATTATGTTATTTGGTGACATGGATTTCTCTGCTTGATAGCTCAGTGACTAATTAGGTCTTTGGCTGTGGAGCAGAAGCTAAGAGTTCAATTCCCCACTCTGTCTCGTTGACAAGAACTGGACTCAGTGATCTTTTTTTAATTGGTTGTTCTGTTATAATTTGTGGTAAACCACCCAGAGTTCCCATGGGAAAATCGGGTGGTCAATAAGGGCAAATATAAATAAGTATATAAATAAATCCATGGGATCTCTTCCAACTCTGCAGTTCAAAATGTTGTTGTTGTTGTTGTTGTTGTTGTTGTTGTTGTTGTTGTTGTTG
>JAHTLZ010000328.1:2418303-2441449 GCA_023846285.1 Phrynocephalus versicolor
TGTTGTTGTTGTTGTTGTTGTTGTTGTTGTTGTTGTTGTTGTTGTTGTTGTTGTTGTTGTTGTTGTGTGACATGGATTTGCAGAACTTCTTTCGAGGTGTCCCTATCACAAATGCACTTTCCCTGTGCAGAAATGACATAGCAAAAATGACAACAAGGCAACAAAATGATGTGAGGATGATCCATCCGTTTCCAAAGCGTGCTGACTATAGACTCGTTTAGGTGGCTTTTGTGAAACTCTTCCATCCGGTGATTGTTAGTTTGCGAACCACACAGCCTGACCTCCAGGCTTCCAAAGGCTGTGGCCACCTGAGGGCGCTCTTCCATGTTTAGTGAGCAAGAGTTAGGCAAGAAGAGTTTGCAAAATCCCTGCGAAAAGATAACGTGTCCAGCAGGTAATAAGTGTTAAGGCTTCCGGCAATCTAATTAAATGGAGAGGATAAAAACGCAAGTGCTAATTTGCTCTTTTGTCTGTACTTATTGCTGTTCCTTGTGTAATCATTGCTCGTTAATATGCATCTGCTTCATGTCCAAAATCCTGCTTATCTGTTTTCAGTTAAAAGAGGCAAATTAATGACTTTGCTATATATAATTCTCAGGAAGAACTGAGGGTGAGGATAAAATATGCCTACTGAGTCTGGACACTACCTCCCCCAAAGACACACACACACACACACACACACACAATGGGTCCACTTCCTTCACAATTCAAATTAATTGAGGCCGCAGTGGAACCACTGCTTAGCAATGCACGGAGGGGTGTTGTGGTTTAGCATTGCTTATGTATGTGGCAGTTCCCCAAGAACTTAATAATACTCAGGCCGCCAGTTTGGAGAAGATTCCTGGATTAGCCTTTGCTGCTGTGTGTCCATAACTAATTGTGGCTTGAAGCATTCAACCAAAGAGAGCACGGAGGGTATCAGCAGGGGTGGGGTGTGTGTGGATGCATCCTTTTCTCCAGGGTTGCCCATTGGAGTGAATGGGTGAGCATTCAGGATAGATGAACGAGAGGTAATGCTTCGCATATTATGTGGCTAAATTATTGCATTTCCTGCTGCTAGAAGTGGTAGTGATTGCCAACTTGGGCAACTTAGGCGGCCTGAAAACAAGTCAAGTTCATGGAGGGAATGGGCACGCGTCATGACCGTATGCCTTCTCTATGGTGGCATCCATCGCTATTGAGGTGAGGATGGTTGGTGTTGCTAGACAA
This sequence comes from Phrynocephalus versicolor, assembly GCA_023846285.1. Taxonomy (NCBI): domain Eukaryota; kingdom Metazoa; phylum Chordata; class Lepidosauria; order Squamata; family Agamidae; genus Phrynocephalus; species Phrynocephalus versicolor. The sequence continues at coordinate 2,419,513 of JAHTLZ010000328.1, forward strand.
TTTCCCCTTTCGTTCTCCTTATCATTATTATGAATCACCCTACTGTGAAAAACAAACAAACCCGGAGCCAGAGTCCCAGAGACAGTTCATGACTCTATACAATCATGTTCTGGCAACTCCTGTGATGCAGCTGGAACTAATCGTATCGGCTTTGCCGTTCCATGGACCACTCCAGCTACGTGGAGAGGGGGGTTTCGCTGCCTGGGTAACAGCCTAATCTCCATCTTGAATTACCCAGGCCTTGTGCCCTGGAGAGGACCATTTGCAGCAAATAGTGGGGGAATAACACAGGAAGCGGCAGCTACCTGGGTGTAGGTGGATCAGGATGGAAACCAGCAAACGAATCATTGACTCAGCACCATGCAATAAACATTAAAAGATCTCGAGCCTAAAGTTGGGCACATGGAATATTAGGACAATGAATCCTGGCTGTTCAGACTATCTCCAAGAAATGGACACTATACGAAAGACAGCTGTCATCGACAGGGAACTGTGCAGACTGTGGATGGACATTGTTGCTCTCCAAGAGACAAGGCTACCCGACTCTGGATCTGTCAAGGAGAGGAACTTCTTGTTCTTCTGGCAGGGAAAACCATCAAACGAGACCAGGGAATGTGGGGTTGGCTTTGCTGTTAGAAATACTTTACTAGGTCTCATTATCCCATCTGCTGTAGGAAGTGAGAGAATCCTGTCCATGCAACTACACTCTACAGCAGGGTTGGTTACAGTTATCAGTGCATACGCACCAACATTATCATCTCCAGCAGAACTTAAAGACAAATTCTATGATGATCTAGCTGCCACTATCAAGAAAATCCCTGAGAAAAGACCAATAGCTATCCTCAGTGACTTTAATGCCAGGGTTGGAGATGATTATAACTCCTGGCCCACCTGCCTAGGTTGGTTCGGCATTGGAAAGATGAACGAAAATGGCCAACGCCTGCTGGAGTTTTGCTGCTATTATGGTCTCTGTGTCAGCAACACATTCTTTAACACAAAGCCCCAGCACAAAGTCTCTTAGAGACATCCAAGATCGAAGCAGTGGCATCAGCTCGACCTGATTCTCGTCAGGCGCTCCAGCATCTCTAGCGTTACATGCAGTTATCAGAGTGCCGACTGTGACACAGACCACTCCCTGGTGTATAGCAAAGTAAAACTGAAAACAAAGACATTGCACCACCTGAAGAAGGAAAGAAGATCAAAAATTGATACCAGTAAGACCTATAACCAAGGAAAAGTGGAGGAATTCTCCCATGTACTCAAGGAAGCTCTTCCTGGCCCTGCTGAAGATAATGCATCCAAACGTTGGGAACATTTTAAGAATGTTGTTTATAACACTGCTTTATCAGTATTCGGCAAGGAGACTCGAAAGACAGCAGATTGGTTTGAAGCCCACTCAGAAGAGCTGATGCCAGCTATTGAGGAAAAGAGGAGAGCCTTGACTGCATATAAAGCTTGTCCCAGTGAGCGCAACCTATAGGCCCTGCGAGCTGTTCGTAATAAAGTCCAGCAGACTGCCAGGAAATATGCTAACGATTACTGGCTGCAACTGTGTTCTCGGATTCAGATGGCAGCTGATACAGGTAACATCAAGGGGATGTATGATGGAATTAAGCAGGCCTTAGGGCCAATACATAAAAAACTGCACCCTTAAAGACTGTTTCAGGTGAGATCATCCAGGATCGGGAGCAGCAGATGGCACGCTGGGTGCAGCACTACTCTGAACTATATTCCAGAGAAAACACAATAACCGAAGAAGTCTTAAATAATATTGAGTGCTTGTCTGTCTTGGAGGAGCTTAACAATGAACCAACACTAAAAGAACTAAATGTGGCTCTGGATTCATTGCCTCTGGCAAGGCACCTGGGAAAGATAACATCCCTGCTGAAGTTCTGAAGTGATGCGAAGAGGTCATTGCCACTGAACTGTACGAAATCCTCTGCCTTTGCTGGAGGGAAGGGGGAGTACCACAGGATATGAAAGACGCGAATATTGTTATGCTTTATAAGAACAAAGCTGACAGGAGCGACTGTAACAACTATCGCGGTATCTCTCTTAGTGTTGTCGGGAAGCTGTTTGCACGTGTTATCTCCAGATACTTGCAGAGAGAGTCAACCCAGAATCACAGTGTGGTCCACTACTGATATGGTATTTTCCCTCAGGCAGTTGCAGGAGAAATGCAGGGAACAAGGACAGCCGCTTTTTGTAGTCTTCATAGATCTTACAAAGGCATTTGATATGGTTAGTAGGGACGGACTCTTTAAAATACTCCTCCGGGTTGGATGCCCACCCAAGCTCCTTAACATCATTAGGTCTTTTCATGAGGATATGAAGGGCAATGTAGTTTTTGATGGCCTAGTGTCAGATCCCTTCGACATCCGAAGCTGAGTGAAGCAGGGCTGTGTCCTTGCACCAACCTTGCTTGGGATCTTCTTTGCTATCATGCTGAAGTATGCTTTTGGAACTTCAACAGAGGGTATCTATCTCTGGACCAGATTAGATGGAAAACTCTTCAACCTCTCTAGATTGAGAGCAAAGTCTAAGGTACAGGTGAAGTGTTTGCGGGATCTCCTCTTCGCTGATGATGCCGCCATTACTGCTCACTCTGCTGAAGATCTCCAACAACTCATGGACTATTTTAGTAAAGCTTGCAAAGATTTTGGGCCAGAAATCAGCCCGAGAAAAAACACAAATAATGGGCCAGAATGTGGACTCTCCTCCTTACATTACAATTTCTGCAAAAGAACTGGAAATTGTCCATGACTTTGTGTATCTTGGCTCAACTATCTCAGATACACTCTCACTCGAGTCTGAGCTGAATAAACGTATAGGTAAAGCAGCAACTATGTTTTCCAGACTAACAAAGAGAGTATGGCTCAATAAGAAGCTGACAGAACATACAAAGATACAGGTCTATAAAGCTTGCGTACTGAGCACACTTTTGTATTGCAGCGAGTCTTGGACCATCCATGCTCGACAGGAAAGAAAGCTTAATACCTTCCATATGCGCTGTCTTAGGCGAATATTCAACATTACCTGGCACAACAAAGTTCCAAATAGCATAGTCCTGAATCGAGCTGGAATCCCTAGCATGTACACTTTATTGAAACAGTGACGCCTACGCTGGCTTGGACACGTTGTGAGAATGGATGACGGCCGAATCCCAAAAGATCTTCTATACAGAGAACTAGTGCAGGGAAAGCGCCCCAGAGGGAGACCACAGCTGCGGTATAAGGATATCTGTAAGAGGGACCTGAAGGCCTTGGGAACGGACCTCTACAGCTGGGAAACCCTGACCTCCGATCGCACTGTCTGGAGGCAAGAGATACAGCATGGTCTATATAAATTTGAAGAGGCATTTGTCCAACAGGCAGAGGAAAAGAGGCAGGCACGGAAAGAACGAAACTCGAGGACCGGGCAAGAAACAGAATACATCTCTCCCCAGTGCGGTAGAGACTGCCATTCCTGAATTGGTCTATTTAGTCACACTAGGTGCTGTTCTTAGGATCTCTACTCCAGGCATGATACCATAGTCTTTCAAGACTGAAGGATGCCAATGACTGTGAAATAATTGCTCTTAGTGGAATTATCTGTTGTTGTTGTTGTTGTTGTTGTTGTTGTTGTTGGGCTTCCAGGTGATCCTGCAGTCAAGAGCCATGCTCTGGTCTATAAATTGAAGTCCATGGCTTCCTTTGCACAATGAATCCGTCTCCCATTCCATCTTCTTCTCCTGCTACTCTTAACTCTCTGCAACATTACTGGCTTTTTCCAGCAAGTCTTGATGTGCCCAAAGAATAATACTTCAGTTTAATTGTTTTTGCTTCCAAAACTCACTGATATTTCCTTCTGGCCATCCGTCATATCTGTACAGCTCTTCTCCAACGCCACATTATGAATGAACAACCCCCCCCCCCAGCCTTCACACCTACCCATAACCATTGGGAGTGGCAGAGTAAAGGTGAACTTGCCGTTGAGCTCAATAACACACCCTTCCTCTGAAGGAACTCTTCTCGTTCATTCATATCTTATCTAACAAGTCTCAGACATCTAATTGCTTGACTGTGGTCTCCATTTGGAAAAATGTTTGAAACCAGCTTCAGAATGTCTTTAAATATTTTGAGTTCATTGATAACATTATACAGTGGTAACCCGACTTAAGAGCAGCTCGACGTAAGAGCAATTTGACTTAAGAGTGAAAAAGTGTTGCCATTTTAACGGCTGCCATACAAATTTTAGATATGGTCTGCTCAACTTACAATTTTTTTCATTGTATTGATTTTTTAACTTATTTTTTCAATTTTTAGAAAGGTACCCTGACTTAAGAGTAGTTCGACTTAAGAGCATGCATTTGGAACAGATTAAATTCATAAGTCAAGGTACCACTGTATTTGTATAGTTCTCTAGTCATCATGATTTTTGACTTCTGAATGCTCAACAGGATTCCGGTGTTTGGTCTTTTCTCTGTAAGTCTCCTGTGTAGTCATGTCAAGTCATAGATGCTTTCTTTCCACAGGTGGGAATCCTGGGGATTGTAGTCCAAATCCATACACCAGAAAACTTTGAGATCCCACCAATTTGTACTTTTTATTTAGCTGCATAATATCCACCTGTTGATATAATATATTTTGCATATAGACTGAATAGGCAGGGATTTAAAACATACCTTTGTCTAAAACTTTCTTTCTCTCCATATTCTGTTCTCAGAGTATCCTTATACCCGCAGTACAGTATAGTTTTGTTGTTGTTGTTGTTGTTGTTGTTGTTGTTGTTGTTGTTGTTGTTGTTGTTGTTGTTGCAGCATGCCGTCAAGGTGCTTCAACCCTATGGCAACCCTACGAATAGGTGACCTCTAGAAAATAAAGCCTGAAGAAGTGGGTGTAGCCACCTAATCTCTCCTTGAAATATAAACCAGTCTTTTAAGGACCACAGCACTGTTGCTTTCTATTTTTATTTTTGCCCACATCTCCTAAAATAGCAAACATTCATTAACAGCTCTACTAAGCTCTTGCAGACTCAAGGCCACAACTTCTTTAATGGATCCAATCTATCTCCTGTTTGGTCTTCCTTTCTTCTTGTTGCCTCTTATACTTTTCCCAGCTTTACTGTCTTGTCTGGTGAGTTTTGCCTTCTCACGATGTGCCCAAAGCAGGGCAGCCTCGGTTTCATCATTTTTTTTTGCTTCTAGGGAAAGTTCAGCCTTGGTTTTATCTAGGACCCACTTGTCTGTCTTTATGGCAGTCCAAGGCATCCGCAAGCCTCTCCTCCAAGCCCCCTATTTGGTAAAAAATACATTCCCATGCTATCAGCTTTCAAATCTCTCTATCAGAATCGAGAAAATTATTGTTAGGGATGATAATGGCTGTGGCCTCCAGTAACACAGCATTCCATTGAATGAACTTTTCCGTTCCTTCATAGCTGCCTTTCTGAATCTCAGACGTGCCCTGATTTCTTGGGTACACTTTGCATTTGGAATGTTGGTGGAATCAACTTCTGTAGAAAATCTGGGACAATCTGGATTTCTTCAAGGATGAAGCGAGTCTTCTGTAGACATGACAATTGCTACCTTCTTAACATTCACCCTACCTGCAGTCCTGTCTGGACACTTTCTTTCTTCACTTTCATCAGAGGTTATTTCAGGTGATTGCTGCTTTCTGCCAGTACTATGGTGTCGTCTGAGTACCGTAACCAATCAACATTTATTCCACTATTTCCAACTTTTCCTTTATCTGTATCTAATCCAGTGTTCTGTATGATGTATTCTATGTATACCTGCAGGATAGGTGGTAAAGGCAGTGAAATAAAACAGGCCCATGCCTGACACCATTGCCCTATGAGAAACTACAGGTTGTGCATTGGAATAAATATTTATTTATTATTTTATTTGTAGTATGTATATGCTGCCTTTCTCCCCATAGGAGGCCCAGGTGGGCTCCCAGCAATTAAATCTCTACAATAGTAAGGTTTAAAATACCAAATAAAAACTATATTAAAAAATTGAAACATGAGTCAAGATTTAAAACAACATTTCAAACATTTTAAAAAATATCTGAATTTAAAAAATACAGCATACCCTAGACTTCCACTTATTGCTTTAAGGTCGGTCTAATAAAAAAAGGTATCCGATTGACAATGGAGGAGCAAGAGGGAGGGGCGGAACCTGGCTTCTGAAGGCGGAACATTCCAGCGCCTGGGAGCAGCCACTGTGAAGGTCATCTCTCAGTGTCCTGACCAAACAAGCTGATACAGTAGGACCCTGGTATCTGCTGGGGATCGGTTCCAGGCCTTCCCGTGTGTTCTATTCGAGCAAGTACACTGTGGATAACAAAAACCGTAGATACCAGAGAATGCCCCCCCCAAAAAAACCAACCCAAAACTGCTGTTTTGTGCCAATAGCTTGCTTTGAAGCTGCTGATTTATTTATTTATTTATTTCCGCTCCCATCCGTAGATAACTGAATCAGTGGTTAATGAATCAGTGGATACGGGTGTCCTACTGTATTATGGCACACCAATTAGATGTTATGGCACACCTGATTCTTTTAGACCAATCTGTGGATCGGCACAATCCACATAGCCAGAGGCTTTGTTTTAATTTGTAAAGCAGAGACTGATCTTATTCTGAAATTCTGTAGTGCAACCCAATTGCCAATATGTGTTTGCAGTATGATCTCTAGTGCTTTCCCCCTTTCTTAGGGAACATGGGGGCATTTCTCCTTCCATTTACGATATAGATGTCTTGGTTGTAAAACCAGGAGCATCACTTTGATTCCACTAGTTGGCTTCTCATCTCTTGGTGCCTGGAACGCATGTTGAACTTTTCCAGTCTGTGAGCCATTGTTTTATTGTCCATATTTATTTTATTACCTCATTCTTTTTCATCCTCAGTTTTACTGTGCTCATTATTCATAAACTGTTCTGGGGTTATAAAATGAAAAGTATAGAAATGCCTTTACATAAATAAATGTATCATAATGAAACTCTCTTGGATTAGACAAGATGAATGCCTCTACTCCAGTGCTGGGGGCAACATGCCTCTTTGTAGGGGTTTCTGGGGGAATCATAGAATCATAGAATGGGAATTAGTGAAGAGGGTGCTATGTCTTGGTTAAAGGCTTCCTGGATGTATCTGGTTGAAGATTGTGGATTGGGCTGGTCTTCAGTACTATCCCACACAGAGTGAAATTGTTGGCTGAGATCCTCCACCTATGCAGTGGAGAAAACTCTAGACAGGGACCAACAGAGCCAACTGTGATATAACTTCAAGTCTCTCTCAAATATACCACCTTTTTGTTAATTACTTTTACATCAACTGCCAAGATAGCCTTGATAGATTCAGTCAGAGACACTGGTACTGAGAAAGAATTTTTAATAAGTTTTTTGTCTGTCTGCCTATCTATCTATCTGTCTGTCTGTCTGTCTGTGCTTGTTACAGAGTTCAAGATCTTAACTACTTATCTTCATTGTTTCGAATAAATGACTGGTTTCATAAGCAGTTCATGCAGACTCTACAGACTCCATAATACAAACATGTCACTGGCTCAAACTGACACTGAGCATTGACTGAGATAAAAACACAGGAAAAGGAATATCTGGTAGAGAGGAAACCACTGCCTGCTATTGTGATTGACATTCAACTCCAGGTCCTTCCCATCCAAACCTCTTAAGATGTAGGACCTTCATATTCATGGGGGATTGGTTCTGCTCCCTCCCTGGATACTGTACTGAAATATGTGGATAATCGTGAATGCTAAATATATAGTATAGCAAAGGGGAAAATGCATAAAAATATGTTAACATGCATTACCAGAACTGATACGGTGGTATGTATAATATTTTCAGACCGTGGATAAGTGAAACCATGGATACTGGGGTCCCACTGTGCTTTGAATACTTCTTACATAATGCACTCAGTCATTTTCCTAAGTTTGCCTATGAGTTCCTTCCACATTCCTCTCTGCCCCTTCGTCTTTTTCCGGCAGTGGGCGCTTCTTAAGTCTGGAGCATTTCCTTGAGGTTAGAGGCACCTCTCTGCCCCTTGGCTGGCTGCTGTGTTTGTTGGGAGGGTCGATTTGCCAGCTTTGGGTCATGCTTGGAACTGTCCGGGCTAATACAGTAGGACCCCAGTATCCGCTGGCGATTCGTTCCAGGCCGCATGGATAATGAAAACTGTGGATAAGAGAAAACGCCTGCACACCCACCCCAAACTGCTGTTTCCTGACAGTAGCTTGCTTTATGACTGCTATTTTGAGACAGTAGTTGCTTTATGGCTGCTGTTTGTGACAATAGCTTGCTTTGTGGCTGCTGAATTATTTTTTCCCCTCTGCCAACCATGGATAACTGAATCAATGGATAATGAATCAGTGGATACGGGGGGGTCCTACTGTATATTGGGGAAATCATGGGGGCTCATCCACAGTTGCATTTGTTCTGTTACATGTCTGCCTGGGGTGCTATCATTGGTTTCTCCAGTGCACACACAGTATTATTAATTGTAGTGATTGCAAGCCATATTTTAATGCACCTCTCTGCTTCTTTATGCTCTTTCTGGCGTGTGTGATCTTTGTTGTTGCTGCGGTGCACAATGAGGAACCAAGTGGTGGGTTGTTAATGAGTAACCATCGGATGCTGTGAGTTGTGCCATTGGATCTGCCCCCCCCCCCCGATTTTTGGCATTAATTTGTTCATCAATAATCTGGAATGAGAGCCCAGGGAGTGACTAGTGCACTAGATAAGTCAACGGATGAGGCTAAGTTATTTATAGCTTTTAAAAGAAAAACAAATTGTGACAAGCTCCAAATACATCTTTCCTGACTGGTGAAAGAGGCATGAACATGAAAATGAAATTGTGTAAGCTAATATGAAGTGAGGTGCCCAGGCGTAGGAAATCCAAGTTTCATAAATCAATTGAAAGGGGTGTGACCCAGAAAGAGGTATTTGGTTTGTGTGTGTCTGCGTGCGCATGTAACAGAAACCCTAAACCTACTGAATAGCCACTCTTCAGAGAAAAGCAAACTTTTATGTTGGACATATTTGAAAAATAAATGGAAGGCTAAACTCCAAGTATACTGTTTTCAAGCAGAACTGTTGTGCAACTACCCTTGGAGGGGAAAGTACACAGCCTGTCTGTCAAAAGAGATACTGTACAAGTGGAAAGGGCAGGGGCGGGGCGGGGAGCGAAAGGAAATAACCAAAACAAGTAAAAGCTGAAAGAAGGGTTGGCCTGAAGGGAAGAACACATGGTGGGGGGAGGGGGGTTAGGACTTTCCAAAGACTTGAAAGGAAGACGTACAGAGCGCAGGATCTGTTCTCTCAATAAACCCAGAGTGCATGTAAGAATGGGCTGTAAATATAGGAAGCAAGATCAGAACATAACAATGTAAGAAGAGCCCTGCTGGATCAGGCCAACAGCCGACCTAGTCCAGCTTCCTGTATCTCACGGTGGCCCCACCAGATGTGTCTGGGAGAGCATGAGACTAGATATCTGTCTCCTGATACCACTCCCCTGCATCTGGCCCTTGAAGTACCCCGGTTTTAAGCCTGGAGATGACACATCTCCATCATGGTTTGTCACCTGTGCTGGACTTTTCCTCCAGGAATCTGTCCAATCCCCTTTTGAAGGCATCCAGGCCAGATGCCATCACCACATCCTGTGGCAGGGAGTTCCACAGACTAACAACACCTTGGGTAAAAAAATATTTTCTTTTGTCTGTTCTTACTCTCCCAGCCCTCAATTTGAGTGGATGTCCCCTAGTTCTGGTATTTTGGGAGAGGGAAAAGAGCTTCCCTCTATCCACTTTACTCATGCCCTGCATTATTTTATATGTCTCAATCATATCTCCCCTCAGGCGCCTTTTTTCCAGACTAAAGAGGCCCAAATGTTTTAGCCTTTCTTCATAAGGGAGGTGCCCCAGCCCAGTAATCATTTTAGTCGCTCTCTTCTGCACCTTTTCCAGTTCCACTATGTCTTTCTTGAGATGCGGTGACCAGAATTGTACACAATACTCCAGGTGGGGCCTTACTATTGTTTTGTATAATGGCATTATAATGTTGGCTGTTTTCTTTTCAATCCCCTTTTTGATAATCCCTAGCATGGAATTGGCCTTCTTCACCACTGCCACACATTGGGGAGACACCTTCATGGAGCTGTCCACCAACACTCTGAGATCTTGGTTAACGATTGGGTGGACATTTTCCAGTTGATTGCAAGAGGTGGTGAGTGCTCCAACGGTGGAGGCATTCAAGATAAATTTATATAACCACTTGGCAGATATTCCGTGACTGGGATTCCTGCCTTGAGAATGGGTTGGAACCCGTGGCCTTGTAGGAGGCCCTTTCCGAGCTCACTATTCCACGAAGTAAAGGCTGGAGCAGCTTCTCTTTGTGGGAAAAAATTGGTGCAAGTGGGTCTTTGGGGCTTGTAAAAGAGGGAATGTAGGAAGATTGAGGGTTGTTTTTTTAAGCGCTGTCAGGTTGCTTCCAACTTAGGGTTCCTTTCTTGATCATTGACCTTGAACAAGTCTTGTTATTAACAGCCCTGCTTGGATCTTTCAACCCTGGTCTTGAGTCCATCCATCTCCAACGTAGCCTTCCTTTCTTCTCCCTGCCTGCTGCTTTTACCCCAGCGTCATTGACTTTTCCAGGGAATCTTGTCTCTGCGTGATGTTGCCCAAGTATGATAGGCTCAAATCAGTCATTTTAGCTCATAGTGAGAGTTCAGGCTTGATTTGATTGAGAAGCCACTACTTTGTCTTTTTGTAATCTATGGTGGCGAACTTTCGGCACTCCAGATGTTTTGGACCACAACTCCCAGAATTCCGAGTCCAGATTTCCAATGACAAAGGACTGTGGGAGTTGTGGTCCAAAAGATCTGAAGTGCCGAAGATTCGCCGCCACTGAACTATGGTATTCATACCGTTCTCCTCCAATACCACAGCTCAAAAGAGTCAGGGTTCCCTCCTACACACACACACACACACACACACACACACACACACACACACTAGCTTCCTTCATTGTCCAGCTGTTACACTTGTGTGGAGTAATTGGAAACACCAGAGTGTCAATTTGGGTTTTGAAGGCTTGGGGAGTGAGATTGAGGAACAGAGCAGCAATTTGCTAGATGGGCAACATTAATTGAACGAATGAATTAATTAATGAATAGGGTTGGTAGTGAGGAGCAAAACACGGCAAAATTTTGTTATAAAATGCCCCATATAGACAGAGCCCAGTTGGGTAATGGGGGGGTTTGTTGGCTTGCGCGCACACATGTGCACACACACACACACACACACACACACACACACACACAGAGAGAGAGAGAGAGAGAGAGAGAGAGAGAGAGAGAACGTAAATCTGACAAAATGGGAACAAATTCAAGCTAGAACCTGGTTTTCATGCAAGAGGGCATAGAGAGCTTAGAAATTTCCACTAGGAAATGAATGAGCTTTCTTCGCCGCAAGTGCCAGAGGAGATATCCTGCTGATGGCAGAGAATAAGACTGCCGAGAGGACTGTGCTAGCCTCCAGGAGCTCCGTTTTGAGAGCCGAGTGCGGCAACCCTGCCTTGGCTCTCGGCATTTCGTATCTTAATCAGTGCCTCTGCTGTCACACTGTGCCCTGGGCAAGTTGCACTTCCGTGGCCAGAGAACTGGAAATGATCAGAGAGTAGATGTAGGTGGGAGGAAAGGTGAAAGGTAGGGCGTGAAATAGGCTGGGGCTGGCCTCTGAAAAGATTAAATGGAAGAGGAGGGTGTCCAGCAAGAGTAGCCCAGGACTTAGCCGAGTGCTCTGATATCTGGCTGTGTGCAGTCCTGCTGTCCCGTGTGTGTCTCTCCCTGGGATCACAGAGCTTTCTGCCATCAGTCAAAACCCCAAGAGTTGATTTGCATTTTTAGTGATATTGGTTGATTGTTTATTTGTTTATTTTATTTTAGAATATTTTACCCCACCTTTCTCCTTGGAAAAGGACCCAAGGCTGCTTACCGTAATGAGGGATACTATACGGTGCAGTACAATTAAGACATGTTGTTCAAGTATTGAGAAAAGGGAATTGAGGGACATCTTGCTGCATTAATAGACAACATTACATTAAAGTTACAAGAGAAAATGAGCAGTTAAAAGGAGAGTAAAGTTCCACGTAAAGTTATGGGTGATGGAAACTAACATTGAAAAAATAGTGTCAATGTAATCACATAAGGTTATAAGTAGTTATAAGTACAAAGTCTACATGATCCTATAGATTCATATAGAAGACACATAATAGGTAATTCATCATTTGGGGAAAGCTTGCCTGAAGAGAAAGGTCTTTGCCTGTTTCTGGAAGGACAACAGAGATGAGGCAGTCCTGGCCTCTAGTGGGAGGGAGTTCCAGAGTCTGGGGGCTGCATCTGAGAAGGCCCTTTCATGGGTTCCCATGAGACATACCTGTGAGGGTGGTGGGATGGAGAGAAGGGTCTCTCCTGATGACCTTAACACCTGAGTCTGAGATTTGATCTTTGAGCTAGCTAGGACCCAGGCTGTACGGTACTTTGTAGGTCAAGGTCAGCACTTTGAATTGTGCTTGGCAGCTGATTGGCAGCCAGTGGAGCTGCTTTAATAGAGGTGCAATGTGATCTCTGTCTCCGGCCCCAGTCAGCAGTCTGGCTGCTGCATTTTGGACCCATTGCATTTTTCTGAGCCTTTTCATCGGTATTCCCATGTAGAGTGCATTACTAGTGCATGTGTCACTGTGGCCAGAGCTGGTTTCTCAAGAAACTGTTCACCGCCCAGAGTTCCCCTGGGAAAGTTGGGTGGTATATAAATGGAAATAACAAATAAATAAATGAATAAATACCTTTTCCTCCTCCTCCTCCTCCTCCTCTTTTGTCCAGATGACTTCATGAAGCAGAGTCGAGGGATGCTCTTGCTGTACACCCTGAAGAACCCTTCCTTCCCCGAGTACATCTTCAACAGTGAGAGCGGCATCATGTGCCTTGACATCCACGTGGACCACCCCTACCTGATTGTGGTGGGTTTCTATGACGGCAACGTGGCCATCTACAACCTGAAGAAGCCGGCCGGCTCTCAGCCCGGCTACAAGAGCACGGCCAAGTCGGGCAAGCACACGGACCCTGTGTGGCAGGTGGGTGCTGGTTGTCAGTCACCACAAGCGTCTCCCCCTCGGTTTCCTGCCCTTCTCCTTCTCCCAGCCCTGCTCTGCCCTAGCTGACCCTGCCCTTCCTTTTAGATCTCCCGCTTTAAAATCCAGAGAGGTATTGTACCGTCTCACCAGGATGTTTGCAGACACACTTCAAAACATGTGTGTCCCTCTTAGCCACTGTGCATAATTCATGTCCACCTGGGAAGCTCAGTCCATCTCTCTCTCTCTATTTTCTTTCTTTCTTTCTTTCTTTCTTTCTTTCTTTCTTTCTTTCTTTCTTTCTTTCTTTCTTTCTTTCTTTCTTTCTTTCTTTCTTTCTTTCTTTCTTTCTTTCTTTCCTCGTTTGTTTGTTTGTTTGTTCGTTCATTCCTTGCTTCCTTCCATCCTTCCATCCTTCCTTCCTTCCTTCCCTCCCTCCCTCCTTCCTTCCTTCCTTCGTTCCTTCGTTCCTTCGTTCCTTCCTTCAGTGCTGCTTATATACTGCCCCATAGCTCTTAAAGCATTCTCTAGCCAGTTTTAAAATTAATTATGCAGGCAACACATTGTCCCCCATCCCAGAGGGCTGGGTACTCATTTTACCAACCTCAGGAGGATAGAAGTCCAAGTCAAACATGAGCCAGCTACCTGGGATTGAACCCTGCGCCATGAGCAGAGTTTTGGTTGCAGGACCGCAGTTTCACCACTGGGTCAGGAGCTCCCAGAAGTAGCCTTTTAAAGCTGTGATCTATGTGGATGTAAGAAATGCTCTGTACTGGGTAATGGAATTACAGTTAATTTATCATTATCCAGTTTTTCAATTTAAAAAACAAACATTCAAGGCAGGTTTTCCCTCATCACATAAAAATCATGTAAGAACTCGATTGAAATGCACTAAAATTATTAAATGAAGATTCATTAAAATTGGCAAAGCACATGCATCATAGAATAATAAATGGTATAGCAGTCAAAACAAAAGGTCTTGCGGGTTTTATTCCGCGTAAGCCCTCAGGCAGCCCACCAATCATTTTCGTTATGTGTGGTCAAGTCAATCCTTACGTAATGGCAACCCTTGTCAGGGTTAAGGGTGCAAAATAACACGTTCGTTTTTAAAACACCATGAGGATGTATGTTGATTTTTTTGCTGCAGCAGATTAACACCCCCCGGGACATTTCTGGCTTTAAAATAAGATTTCAAATGAAGCATTAAAACCCATCTCAGTTTTAAGTAAAAATCTGTCTGTCTGTCCGTCTCTCTGTCTGTTCCCGGCCTTCTTTTATGATTCCCCCGCCCCAAACTGTTCTGGCTGCCAATTTTAACAAAGAAATCCAGATGAAAATTTTGCAAGAAACAATAGGTAGGTGCTGCTCCATCCACGAGTCCTTCTACCCTTTTTGAAATGATCACAGTATGTCTCAAGCATAAAACTGGAAAAAAATGCATTCCCGGACGCATGTACACTGGGCATGTAATGTAGTGCAGTGGATAGAATGAACAGACTCAGGAGGCCTGCGTTCAAACCCCTGCTCAGTGATGGAAGCTGACTAAGGTGTGTGGAACCGGTAAAATCACTCTTTAAATTTTTCACTTACCTTAAAAGCTCAACAAGGGTTCCATAATCATTTTCAATCCGATGGCACAGATCAATGACATAAAAGGGGTATATAGATTTATGTTATTATTGGGTTTCAACTTCCAGAATTCCCCATGCAGGTATGGGGCGCTCCGTTCCAGAACACACTCACCAGCAGATTTTTAATTGAGAGCAAATATGTGTCCAAGATTTCTATTCCATCCTTTGCTGGAAAATAGCCTTAGAGGGAAATCCATAAAGTTGTAATCCAGGGACCTTTAAGCAACCAGGAAGCTCCTTTGCTGTACTCAGTGGAAGAAGGGATTGGTTTGTTTTCCATGGCTTCAGAGACTAGGACTCGGGGCAATGGTTTCAAAACTACAGGAAAAGAGATTCCATTTGAACATTAGGAAGAACTTCATGACAGTTAGAGCTGTTCGGCAGTGGAAGATGCTGCCACAAAGGAAGATGGTGGAGTCTCCTTCTTTGGAGGTTTTTAAGCAGAGGCCGGATGGCCATCTGTTGGGAGTTCTGTGATGGGGTTGCTGCATGGCAGGGTGTTGGACTGGATGGCCCTTGAGGTCTCTTCCAACTCTAGGATTCTATGATCTATTAGGATACAGCAGAGGAGTACAGTTCTAAGCAAGACGGAATAGACAGCCTCTGAAAGAAATCTGCCTACAAAGCCCCAGGTGAGCAGGATGGATTTTCAGAGGTAGGTGAGAACATCTACCCTCCGGTAGGCAGCTGACAGGAATAGAGTGATGGCGTCCTCGCTGTTTGTGCCTGCCTTTCCTTTGAACCATTTGCCCACTCATGCCCACTGCATGGATGCCATGGGTGGAGAATATGTTCCAGAAGAGGTTAGCTTTTACCGCTGAAAAGATCCAGCTTTCCAGTCGCCACGGGCAGAATCGACTGGAGAGCGGCCTCTGGAGAAAATGTTAATTGGTGGGCAGGTCCCTGTGGAAGAAGCAGACGCTTCTGGCACCTTTAGACCTGGCGTGAGAATCACGGACACCCAAGGTGACCCATGCAACCACTCCACTCAGCTGTTCCAAATTCCCTGGAGTAAAATGTCAAGCCCGAGAACCAACATGCCTGATTAATTCCATTTCCAAACAAAGCAAAGCTGGTCAGATCTGCTGCGAAATCCAGAAAACACTGGACTCTTGATCTTGACAGAATCTTCGGCTGTTATATCATGCGATTAAGCAGCAAAATTCCTGCTGATAATAAAAAGATATTAAATGACTAACAATTCTTAGTTAATGGCACCCAATAAGTCAGGAGAAAAGCTTCTGTTAGGAGAAGGAGCTGGTACCGAGGAAAGATAACAGGGAAGCCTTGGTTCTCCTATGCACTGGATGAAGACTTTTGACCCATTTTGCTGCCTGCCTTCCTGAGGACTAGAAAGTTAATCTAAAAAAGGAAGGCAGTCAAAGAGCAATCAGCTCTTCATCTTCTGTCACATTCGATACCTCCTGCAGTTTTCACCTGGCTTCACACTGGAGTCTGCTGACTTGTTCAAAATAGAGAAGCTGCTCTCTGGCCACCTCACCTCAGCTCTTTCCTAAAACGATCACAGTGCCCCCAAATAAACATACTGGATGTCTTCTCAGCCTCATCAGACCCTCAAAACTAGTCAGGCCTAGGGCACTGTCAGAATGGAGAAAAACAGACATTTGGGATAGCCTGTTATTTATTGGGGCGAATGCTCATTAATGTTGCATAGAAGGGAGTGATGCAGTCTTTCTATATTTATGTAAACAGATTTCAAAGGAATCCTGTGCTAAAAGTCCTAGACTCCAGCGAGCAAATCACAAAATCATAGAATAGTAATAGTGAAACCGGAAAGGGCCTGCAAAGCCGTCGCGTCCAAGCCCCTGCTTGATGCAAGATTCCAAATCAAAGGAGATCTGCCAGCCGGCTGTCCAAATTTTCTCTTGAAGGTCTCCACAGAGATAAGGAATTATTCCGATTCAGAAAAGTAAGGTGGCAGAATGGGTGTTTTAAGATGGACCACTCTGCCACCTCCTCGGAGGCAGGCGAGGTTCCGTGGGCACACATCCGGTCCCCTGGGGTACCAGGTACCAGGTGCTGGGCATCACAGGTGCTTAATTTTAGCTGATGAACAAAAACCAATCCAATTAATGTGACAAGATGATGCATTGGACAAAACAAGACAGACTAACCTCCTAACTTGGGGAATAAAATGAAATTCAGTTCTGCTGCACTTGTGCAAGAAATGTTCACTTCAGAATGAGCAGCTTATTTGTTGCATAAAAAAGGAATCTGCTTAAATCCAATTGCTTGCCTCAGCTACCTTACACCCGTGGAATGAATGTGCCTTGTCTCATTAACATTGATGTGCATGCCATTACCCCAGTGGGTCCACTCTAGTTGGGACTAGGAGTTGCATTTAGTCCCAAATATTTACAAAAGGGAAAATAAAAAAATAAGTGTCTTTAAACACATACAAGTCCGGCCAACCATTTCTGGATGATAAAATGATTTAAAAGGCAAAGTAGATCAGCCCCACATATTACCCAGAGCACTGCAGGGGAGGGTGGCAGCCCTGTTTCTCTCATCCCAGCACTTGCCGCTTTCCAGGGGGTTGTCAGGCAGGCAGCGGAGAGGTGATGGTGCTGAATTGCAGGGGCTATAATTTGGACCTGATGTCTGGCTGTAGCAGCCGCTATCCTTGGAAGGGAAAAACCTTGGCCTCTTTAGATAAAGAGAAAGCATTGATCTGCTGATATCAAATATTGGTGGTTTTTGTTTTGTTTTGTTTCCTTTTAAAATGCCCGTGAATGCTGTGTCCCATCTATTTTGTGACATTGCACCCCGGAGCCCCTTCATTCACCTGTGCAATCTGTCTTGGGTCAGTTGCTCTGCCTCCCCCCTCCCTCTATCTCTTTCTCTATCTTCAGATAAGTGGCAGAGCTCAAGCATTTGCATTTAAAAAGAAGCCCTGATGATAGCTTTTCTTTTTAAGAACCACATCTTGGCTGCCTGTTTAATATAAACTGGAGTGATCTATCTCTATCGTTCCATCGCGCCTTTATCCACAGCCCAGAGTCCTATTTGTTTTACAAAAGAAACTCACTGATGTCTAATTGGCTGCCCTGAATGCTGCAGCAGCACTCCAGAAAAAGCACCCTGGGGTGGATAAAGCTGTTGTTGTTTTTTTTTGGGGGGGGGGGGAGCCATGTTCCTTCTGAACATCCAAAGCCCTTATTGTAGAAGCACTGAATGCGCTTCTTGGGGGTTTGACCACATCATGTCCAAACTGGAAGGGCAGGCTGGACGCAGGCTGCGGCATTAAGCCAACGAGAACCGACTACCCAACGCACACTCTGTCTGGCCACTTTGCCATGCTTCTTGCAGAACTAAGCCGCTTAGAGTACATATTGTAGATAAGCGGGGTATAAATGCAACAACAAATAAAAATAGTCTGTCTTAGTCAGACCCCTTTGCGCACATGGCAGAGCATCCGTTCAGCTCTTCCCATAGACCATGACAACCAACGACCCTTCAGATGGTACTGGATAGTGGTTTTAACGTATAGAGCCCTAATTAGCTTGGGTCCAACCTATCTGAAGGACTCCATCTCCTTTTAGGAGCCTGCTTGAATGTTAAGATCATCAGGGGAGGTCTTCCTCTGGTCCCACCACCTTCACAGTTTCTCTGATGGGAACACAGGGAAGGGCCTTCTCTGTGGCTGCTCCCAGACTTTGGAACTCCCTCCCACTGGAGGCCAGCCTGGCCCCATCTCTGCTGTCTTTCCAGAAGCAGGCAAAGACCTTCCTCTTCAGCTAAGCCTTCCTTCAGTGACTGGATGCCTGAGTGTTGTTTTTTAATGGGTGGTTATGCCTTACTTCTTTTGAATGTGTTTTAGTGTTGTTATTTTGGGGGATGGTGGTATTTGTTTGAACCTCTTATATATTTGTATATCCACTGTTGCCAGCTTTAAATACTGTCTTTTGATGATGTGAGCTGCCTTGGGTTCTTTTAAAGGAGAAAGGCAAGGTATTTTAACTAAGTAAGTAAGTAAGTAAGTAAGTAAGTAAGTAAGTAAATAAATAAATAAATGCCTCATCTGGTTTGGTCTAGTGTGTGTTGCAGCTGTGCAGCATCTGGAGGGCTGCATCTGCCTCGTCCCATCTCTGTGATCCCATTTGGTCACACGGCCTACTTAAGAGGGCTGGTTGTGTCCCTGTAGTGGCAACCCTGGGCAACCAAACTCAGCCTGGATCGGTGGGGAATCTCTGCGGGGAATCTTGGCAGATGTTGAGAAACCACCAAACCCGGTTCTTGTCGCCTCTTCTCTCCCCAAGAGAGAGGAGCTTTGTGCAGGTGGGTGGCCTGCTACTTAGGGAGTCCTTGAAACGAGATTTATGGAGGTTCGGGACTTGAAGAGAGAGCTCCGAGCACAGTCCAAAATGAGTGGCCCATTTAGGGGAAGCAAAGGAGTTGGAGATGAGGGCACCTGAGGGGGGATATGATTGAGACATACAAAATAATTCAGGGCATGAGTAAAGTGGATAGAGAGAAGCTCTTCTCCCTCTCACAAAATATCAGAACTAGGGGACATCCACTCAAATTGTGGGTTGGGAGAGTGAGAACAAAGGAAAGTATTTTTTTACCCAGAGTGTTGTTAGTCTGTGGAACTCCCTGCCACAGGAGATGGCGATGGCATCTGGCCTGGATGCCTTCAAAAGGGGATTGGACAGATTTCTGGAGAAAAAGTCCATCACAGGTTGCAAACCTTGATGGAGATGTGTAATCTGCAAGCTTAAAACCGGGGAACTTCAAGGACAAGATGCAGGGGAGTGGTATCAGGTGACAGAGATCTAGTCTTGTGCGCTTCCGGATATATCTGGTGGAGCTACTGTGAGATCCAGGAAGCTGGATTAGATGGGCCATTGGCCTGATCCAGCATGGCTCTTCTTAAGTTCTTTTGGCTTGAAGGCTCACAAACCCACCCATTCAGCGTGCAGTTCTCTTTTTGTGGGAGAGCAAAATAAGCCTGTCACGCATGACGTATGGGGTCGGTTTCAGGATAATAGGGCTCATTTATTATGGCCGATGCTAAAAGGAATCTATACCCTCAGCAGAGACAAATGCCGTTTCCCCTTGCGTGATCGTGCGTGGAGGAGACATTACTGAAATGTGGCCAGTCTGACCACTGGAGAGACAATAGGAGACGCAAGCAGGCGGGGGTTTGTGACAGCTCATCCTTAACTTCCGGGTGTAATCGAATTTCCAGATCTGGAAATTGGATAAATTGTAAGGCATTGGATTCCGGGCAAAGATTTCTCCCACCATTTTCTGTGCATTTATCCTCACCTTCGTCTCCTCTGCCAAAGGACTCCCACCTGGTGTTTGCACAAAAGGTTAGGGGAGATGGAGTGGATCTCTGTTCCTGCTGCAGCAAGAGCCCCTTGGGGCTGCTGTCCAAAGGATGCAAAACTTGGTCGCCAATTCCTAGGTTGCAGGACCTCACCTCTGGTGGGCTGGGCTCTTGGGCCTTGGGCGCTTCAAGGAAGCTGCCTCTACTTTGCTAGGACAGGGGGTTGGTCCCTCTCGGCCACACGTGTCCAGGTGGCAGCTGCTTTTAGAGTCTCAGGGAGAGCTCTGCTCCATTTTCTGCTCCTTTCTTTAACTGGACAGGGCATGGACCGAGACTGTGGTGTGATCCAGCAGGTCCTCCGACATGGAGCGACAGCCTCCTCCCTCAATCTTCCACGTGGAAAGTAGAAACCTTTTCTCAAGAGGCAAGCAAGTATATAAAGGAATGGACCATTCAGAACCATTGCCTCCTTAAATATAAAGGGGCATTCAGGAAAAAAAATGCCACTTCTCCACACTTGGAAATCTGTAATAATACAGTCCAGATTTCTATTGAAATTACATTCCAATCCCAGGCATACCTACTCAAAGGCAGGCCCTTTTTGTGTTCAAAGGTGCTTTCTTTCAGGAACAGACATCCTGGATGGCTGCCTTAAGTCTTTCAGCTCCTGCATAAGGCATTCATCTGCTTCAACAAACAATTATTTATTTATAATATTTATTTATTTATTTTTATATTTATATACCGCCAGATTTCCCCAGAGAGGAACTCAGGGCGGTTAACAAGGAATACCGCACAACAAAATACAGAGAAAAATAATAATCAGTTCCACAATATGACATAAAAAACAAAAACAAACCCAACAACAATCAGTAGAACCAAAATTTAAAAAGCTAAAAATACAAAACATTACTAAGGCAAGATGGCAAAAAAGGGGCAGACAAGCAAACTCATAACACCTACTTATAACATAGATCAGCCTCCTTGATCGCCGAATGCGGCCGTATAAAGCCAAGATTTTAACAGCTTCTTAAATTTAAAATATATATATGTGTGTGTGCATTTATCAGGAGGCGATCTGGCATGAAGGTTTAAAAGTTTAAAGTCTATGACCAAACAATTGATGGACTGTGATCAAAATTAAGTATGTAAACTAGCAAGAAATGAAGGATGTTTGTCACGCATCAGAGTGGTTCGGTAAACATTGGTGGGCAACAGAGACAAATACAGATAGTGGAACAGTGGAAAACATGCTAGAGTGAGTGTTCAGCTGACAGTGACTGTAGGACGTCATGAGAAACCAAGAGTTGTAGCATCTTAAAGACCAACTAGTTTTTTTCTTCTTTTTGTCAGCTTTTGTGATGAAGCGTGCAAGCGGATGAAAAGATAAAACCCAGTTCATTTCCAAGATGATACAAATTGCCTGGTTTCTCTTGCGTTACAACCGACTAGCAGGGCTACTGGATAGATTGCTACACAAATATTGTGCATTTCCCCACGACAGTGTCTAAATTCCTTTCATCCACGCGCAGCCATTCGCTTCTTGGCATTGTTTGTTTCATTTTGGCTTCTGTTCTTGGTGATTTTCGTTTCCAGGTCAAGTGGCAGAAGGACGACATGGACAATAACCTGAACTTCTTTTCCGTCTCTTCCGATGGGCGCATCGTGTCTTGGACACTGGTGAAGGTAATTAAGTCCTCCCACCTTTAACCTCCCTTGAGCTGTCGCTGCTACATTGGCTGCCCAGGGAGAAGGACTAGGGTGCTTTTCCATCATTAGCACTGTGTTCGATTCTAGGATAATAGCAACTAATGGACCTTTAGGTACCTGAAGGGCCACCTTCTTCCATATGAACCTGTGTGTGTGTGTGTGTGTGTGTGTGTGTGTGTGTGTGT
>JAHTLZ010000328.1:2441459-2499563 GCA_023846285.1 Phrynocephalus versicolor
TGTGTGTGTGTGTGTGTGTGTGTGTGTGTGTGTGTGTGTTGTGTTGTGTTGTGTTGTTACAGCCATGACCGACTCTTTTTGTGACCCCATGTCCATGGAGTTTTCTTGACAGGAATACTGGAGTGGCTTGCCAGTTCCTACTCCAGGTGCCTACAGCACTTGGTATTCCCTGGTGGTCTCCCATCCAAGTACTAACCAGGGCTGACCCTGCTTAGCTTCCGAAATCAGGCGAGATCAGATGTGCTGTGGCTCAATGCTGCCTTGCAGGATCATGCCCTCAAAGGAGCTTTTGCAGTCCCCCGACTCCTGATACAAGGGCTTGGTGGCTCAGCCGGCCAAAGCGCTGAAACTGTTGGCTGCAAATTCGGCAGCTCAGTGTTTCGAATCCCGGGTGCCACACAGTGGAGCAACCCCCCACTGTTCACCCCAGCTCCTGCCAACTGAGCCGTTTGAAAGCATGTAAATGCAAGTAGATAAATAGGTACCACCATAAAAAGCGGGTAGGTAAACAGTGTTCCATGTGCAGAAATGCATTCAGCCATGCCGGCCACATAGTCACGGACTTGCACAACAGTGGCTCTTTGGCTTGGAAACGGAGATGCGCACTGCCCTTAGAGTCAAACATGACTCACATACATGTGCAGGGGGAACCTTTACCATTTACCTTTACTTGCAACACAGCTCTTATTTTTAGTTGTGTGAGATTTAGCCACAGTAGAGTTCTTTACTGGAAACATGTTTTCCTTTCTGGTTTTTCTCTAGCTCCTTGCTTGTTCATCAAGTGCCAGCAGCTTGCCCTTCAGTCCTCCAGCTGCTGATGCACATCTCTTCCCACCATATCCCACTGCTGATCAGGCTGGCTGTGGCAAATGGGAGATGGAGTTCAACAACATCCGGAGGGGAACACCCTGCTTGCTATCCGTAGCAGTGTCAGTGGGCACCTTCTGTCCTGTTTCCTTCTTGTGACCCACTTCTTCTACGGCGGTGCTTCTCCAGATGAAAATCGAGGTTCTGAGTGCCGCTGCCTTTAACTTTCAGATGTTAGCTGCACAGCTGGTTGTGTTGTCAACACAAAACAAAGTGTGCTTTTTAATTCGGTCTTTGAGTCATCAGATGAGCCAGCCCGCGAGTCTCCTGTGGCATCCCTGGACTAAAGCTGCACTGTTCTGGTTCTAGCTAGCTGCTCCGAAGGCATTGCTCAGACCCAGGGATATCTCATTCACTCGTTGTTCTTCTTCTCTTCTTTTAACCTTCACAAAGGCCTCCTCTCCTTTCCAAGTCCCTATTGTGTAAAGTCAATCTGATACTTGGAGCAGAATCCAAAAATAGAGATGAGAGACAGGAGTGCTCTATGCGTCTCCGTTTTTCATCTGGACTTTGCCAGCATTTTCTCATAGGATGTGAACTGAGAATATAAAGCTGTATTTCCCCGTTCCCTTGACGATATACTTTCAAAGCACAACCGTATATCTTGGGGATCAATTCCTAGGCATTAGCTCAGCCCATGGTAGTCCTTATATGTGTCCATTTGTCTGCTTGCGTGGCGCCCAAGCACATATGCACCAAGCTGCCTTTTATAAATACACAGTTATAAGATGGGGGATACTTGGCTCCATAATACGACGTGTGAGAAGGATCTTGCAATTGTTGTAAATCAAAAGCTGGATATGAGCCAGCAGGGCAAGGCAACAGCAAAAAAGGCAAATACTATTTTAGACTGCTTAACTGAAGTATAGTCTCTAAATCCCAGGAAGTACAGTACTGTACTGTCTCCCCTCCATTCAGAACTGCTCAGGCCTCATCTCAAGCACTGTGTCCAGTTCTGGAGACCATATTTCAAGAAGGATGCCAAACAATCAGGAACATGATCAGACAAGAGCATGGAGCCAAGTCCCATGTGGAAAGACTGGGGAAAAAACCTGGACATTTGGAGGGTGGAGGAGTCTCCTTCTTTGGAGGTTTTTAAGCAGAGGCTGGATGGCCATCTGTCGGGAGTCCTGTGATGGGGGTTCCTGCATGGCAGGGGGGTTGGACTGGATGGGCCTTGAGGTCTCTTCCAACTCTATGATTTATGAAAGAAGAAGGCTGAGGGGGAGATATGATAGCACTTTCCAAATACTTGGAAGAGTGTTATACAGAGGAAGAGTAGGATCTGTTCTCATTTATCTCCAGAGTTCAGGACACGGGTGAAGCTACAGGAAGCCAGATCTTAGTTAAATATCAGGGGAAACGTCTGACTGTTAGAGCAGTAGGACAATGGTACCCTTAACCTCGGGAGATGGTGAGTGCTCCAGCACTGAAGACAACCAAGAGAAATTTAGATAACCATCTGTCAGATCTGCTTTGATTTGGATGCCTGCACGGAGCAGTGGTTTGGACAGGATGGCCTTAGAAGCTCCTTCCAAATCTAGGATTCTAGGATTCTAAGAAGTGAAACATGCTCCTTTAATGATGATGTCACTTTGTGTATTGATTCTATGGTTGCAAAACATTCTGGGGGAGCTAAATGCATCTCACCTGCCTTCCCCCTTTCCTTTTAACTCAGACAGCAGAAGTGCTTCCCAACCTTGGGTCCCCAGAGTAAAATTCCAAGAAGTCTTCACCACTAGCTGGACTGGCCAGAATTTCTGGGAGCCATTGCCAAGAACACTCGGGTAGCTCAAGTTTGGGAAGGACTGCTCTAGAAGTATGTGGAATTCTGCTACCTCTGGGAGCAAATCTACCTACACGAGCAAGGTATGCTCATTGTGTATATCAGTGGTTCTCCACCTGTGGGTCCCCAGATGTTCCTGGACTGCAACTCTAAGAAGTCTTCATCACTAGCTGAGCTGGGCAGGATTTCTGGGAGTTGTAGTCCAGGAACATCTGGAGACCCACAGGTTGAGAACCACTGGTGTAGATGCTTTCTGCCTCCACCCCCACCTCTTCTCTTACTAGAGGTTGGATGTCCTCATGGCTATTCTACCTTAGGATGCTGGAACGCTGAAGAATGATCTCGTTTTGCATCCAACCCAGTTTTCAAATGTGTTCTCCTTCCTGCACTTCTTTTCCCAAATTCTATTTATTTTATCTTAAATTATCAAGCTGAAACAACCTGTACTTTTCCTGTCTGTTTACGTGACTGAATTTAATGGGTTACATGGTGACTTGGGGGAAGAAAACAGGACTTCAGCAGATGCAGAGTTTTAAAACAGTTTTGAAAATAGTAGGGAGATCTAGAAAAGAAAGCAGGGAACTTGCCCATTTAAGTTCAGTTTGTTATCAATTTGTGCTGTCACGTTGTTTCTAATTTATGATGATCCAATGAATTAGTGACCTACAAGAAGTTGTCTTGTCAACAGTCCGGTTCAGTGTTTGCAAACAGAGTAGAGTGGGTTTACTTTATTGATGGTGGCTGCGGCTGTGTAGGGCATGGGTATGGATCTCAAACCTATTCTCTGGGCCATGGCCTCAGCTCAGATGTCCTTAGAAAGGGAAATAAGTAGATAGACCCCCCCCCTCTTTTTTTTTGGAGAGATGCAAATCTCTCTGTTAGTAAATCCTCTTCCTGTTGAGTCAACATGCAGAGGACTGGTGAGCACTGTGTTCTAAATTACCACTCCAGGTCGTTTCATAAGATTATCCTGGGCCCTTTCCTTGCCAAGATTTTTCACTGCCTTGAGTTCCTCCTTTGGGAGACACACAGAGTTTAAGTGATATGATGATAATAAATGTGGTAAATCAGACCTGCACAACAGGTAGACCGTGGGCTACTGGTAGCCCAGGAAGGGCTAAAAAGTAGCCCGCCGGGGATTTCCATAATCAGGCCTGTGAAACTTGGTGGTTGGCCCACTCCCATTGGTGGCTGCTTTTTAAAAAATTAATTTTCAGCCTGGATGGCCCTTGGGGTGTTGTGTGCGCCACGTGGGTAGCCGAGTGCCCAATGGCTCCCATTGGCGGCTGTTTTAAAAATGATTAATTTTCAGCCCAGAGGCTGCAAGGCATGTGTGTTTTTGGTTGGGGGGGGGGTTGAGGCCTAATTGAGCCAGCTCCAGATTTTTTTTTATTTCACTCCTCCCTTGTGGAATGTGTTTTTTTTGGGGGGGGGGGAGGAAGTGCTGCTTTAGCTGGTCCAGCTCCCGTTTTTTTCCTCCTACTTTGTGCCATACGTGTGGTGGTAGTGGTGGTGGTGGGGGAGTAATGCTCGGTTGGGCTAGCTCCCCATTCTTTGCTTCCCTCCCCCGCCCCTCGTGGCTCTTTCATGTAGGAGCCCTCAGGCACTTTGTGCCAGAAAAAGTAGACCTCGGCATGTTCAAAGTTGGACCGCCCTGTGATAAATCATGTTCTTCTTTCAACTCACCTCCTCCCCCAGAGCAACCTGTGTCCTGAACAGGGGTTAAAAGATGTCTTTGTGCAAGTAGCAAAGTTAAAAGGAGTCCCTTCCCTTACACCTGCTCTCAAGTATGTTATTCTTCTGAGCCCCAGACCTCCAACCTGGCACCTTCACTGTCCTCTGTTTGTAGGCCTGGGGAAAATGTGTGCCAAGTGGTTCTTGGGGGGGGGGGAGGCACCGGAGCACAAAGCAGTAAATAATTTGGAGGTGCTTAAATATGGGCATACAGTAGCTGCCTAGATCCGATCTCGCCTGATTTGGGAAGCTAAGCCGGGTCGGGCCTGGTTACTTCTTGGATGGGAGACCACCAGGGAATCACAGGTACTGTAGGTGCCTAGAGTCGGAACTGGCAAACCACTCCAGTATTCCTGCCAAGAAAACTCCATGGACATGGAGTCACAAAGAGTCGGTGACGACTGTAAACGACACAACAAAAATACGGCGGAGGAGAACACGCAGAGCTTACTGAACCCTCCCTAATACCCAGTTCCTGCAAACTGGTAGCCACTGTCATGAAACGGTCGTCACTCGTCACGTTGACTCCCTTTTCTTTTCCAAGCCCTCCACATAATGTTCTGTTTCAGAGCAACGCCCTTGCCCCGTTGCGAAGAGCCCACCAGTTACTCTGAACTTTCCTCTGCCCAACAGAACGAGCTGGTTCACACGGACGTCATCAAACTGCTGGTGGAAGGAACGACGCTGGAAGGGCCAGAAGGGCTCCAGCTCCACACCATCGGTACGGCCCCAGCTGACCCCTTGCGATTTTAGATAGGCTTCCTTAGGAGCAGGAGGTGGGGGGTGGGGGGGAAGAGGGTTAGCCGTCAAGTAAGCCAGCCAAGAATGGCCATGGAGAAGGAGTCTCCGGGGGCAGGGGTGTCCTTGTGCAAGCAAAACACAAGGCCTCGCTGGACGGGATGGTCGTCACATCTCAAGGAGCAACAAAACCTTGGATTTCTCTCAGTGACACAGTCAGAGGCAACTTTCTTCTAAGTTGAGCCATACATGAGGGAGGATGCCTTAAGTCTGGAAACAAGAGGTCTGCTAAACCAGGGATAATGTTCTCCAGCCTCTCTCTTGGTCTGCAGCAGGTCCAGTCCAGCGGGCATTCTTCAGAATAGTTTTGAGGGAGGTAGCCATGTTCTTCATCTGTTTAGTTTGCTGCTTTGGATTTTTCAGAATATTATTTATTTAGTTATTTATTGCGTTTTTAGACTGCACTGACTTTCCCATGGGAACTCTGGGCAGTTAACAAGGCAAAAATAAGTAGAAAACAATTAAAAGCCAAAAACACGACAAAATAAGAACAACAAGAAATAAACAATAAGAAAACAGTAAAAGATCCCGGCAAAAGGCACAAAAGCAGAAAAACTAAAACAAAACAACAAAAATCAGGGGAGCAGCAACAATGAAGCAACTACTGATTGCCAAATGCATCTTTAAATAGCCAGGTCTTCAAGGCTTTTCTGAAGGACAAAAGGGACTCCACTTGACATTTCATTCCATAAAGCCAGGCCAACCACCAAGCATGCCAGATTACAGGTGGACATTTTGCGAGCTTCCCTGGGGGTCACCAGGCGTAGCAAGAGAGCCAACGATGCTCTGGTAGGCCAGGCCAGCTGTATCCTTTGGGAGCCATCCTCTGCCAGATATCAGGTCCCAAGCCATGGAGGGTTTTGTAAACCAAAACCAGTACCTTGAACCGTATTTGGGAGGCAACAGGCAACCAGTGCAGGCAGGCCGGAATTTGGGTGGTGCGGTCAAATCTGCCTGCACCAGCCACCAATCTGGCTGCCACATTCTGTACCCACTGCAATCGCCGAACAACGGTCAAGAATAGTTTTGTTTCGAAGGAGAATTGACTTTAAAACACAACTGAAACCCTGTTGCTTCACTTATTTATTTATTTATTTATTTATTTATTTATTTATTTATTTATTTATTTATTTATTTAAAATATGTCTATCCCACCTTCCTCACCAGAAGGACCCAAGGTGGCTTACGTATGCAACAGCATTCAAACGCTAAAAACAAGAGACATACAAATGTTTAAAAAGAATTAAACAGGTGTTATATTAAAATAGTAGTAAGATCCACCTTAAAACATATTTAAAAGACAGCATAATAATCTACTAAAATCTTTCTCAAACCACCAGTCATGAAAAGCCTGCCTGAAGAAAACAGTTTTTACCTGCTTGCAAAAAGACAGCAATGATTGGGCCTGCCTCGTTTCCTGTAGGAAGGAGTTCCAGAGTCTGGGAGCAGCATCAGAGAAGGCCCTCTCCCGTGTTCCCACCAAGCCCACCTGTGAAGGCGGTGGGGCTGAGAGAAAGATCTCCCCTGATGATCTTAATGCTCAGGCAGGCTCCTATGAGGAAATGTGGTCTTTTTAGATGGCTTGACCTCCACACTGGTTTGGGCTTGATAGGTTAAGACCACCAGAACAGATCAGAAGCCAATGGAACTGTCAGAGGGGAGTTAACCAAGGGCAGTTACCAAACTGGCTGCAGCCTTTTGGACTCGTTGGAGTTTCCAAACACTTTCCAGAGGCAGCACCACATAGAGTGCGTTACAGTCATCCAGCTGAGATGCAACTAGTGAGATGAAACCAGTAGTGAGCACTTGGACAGGATTACCTAGCCTGTTGTGTAGATGCTTGTGTTTTTAAGGGGGTGGGTTGGTGGGTGGGGGAATGTTCAGGGATTTTTATGTGTGTGTGTTGAAGGGTTTTTTGTTTTTTGTTTTTTTAATGTGTGTGATAGTGTTTGGAGATTTGTGTGTGTGCGTGTTGAATCTGGTCTCTGGGTGTCTGAATTTCGTTGTATGTGTATACTGTGTATATTACACACAATGACAATAAATTATTATTATTATTATTATTAACTAGAACATGTGTCACTGTGGCCAAGTCAAACCTCCCAAGAAATGGCCATAGTGGTGGCACTAATTTTAATTGAGGTACTCCTGGCTACCACTGAAACTTGGGCATCCAGGCTCAGGGATGAGTCCAGGAGCACCCCAAAGCTGTGTGCATGTGTTTTCAGAGGGAGTGTAACCCCACAGAGCACAGGCTGCAGCCCTACTCCTTGATTGGCTTTTCAACTGACCAGAAGCACCTCGGTCTTGTCAAGAGTACGTTTCCATTTATTTGCCCTCATCCAATCCATTCATGACACCAGGCACTGATCTTAAACTGAGATAATCATAAGAACATAAGAAGAGCCATGTTGGATCAGGCCAAAGGCCCATCTAGTCCAGGTTCCTGTATCTCACAGTGGCCCCACCAGATGCGTTTGGGAGTGCATGAGACTAGATATCTGTCTCCTGATACCACTCCCCTGCATCTGGCCCTTGAAGTATCCTGGTTTTAAGCCTGGAGATTACACATCTCCATCATGGTTTGTAACCTGTGATGGACTTTTCCTCCAGGAATCTGTCCAATCCCCTTTTGAAGGCATCCAGGCCAGATGCCATCACCACATCCTGTGGCAGGGAGTTCCACAGACTAACAACGCGCTGGGTAAAAAAATGTTTTCTTTTGTGTGTTCTTACTCTCCCAGCCCTCAATTTGAGTGGATGTCCTCAGAATTAGATGGAAAAGGAGAGATGGTATTGATTGTATAGTAAACCACACTAGAACAGGCTCCTTGGACCAAAGGCGATTTGTTGAGTCATCTCCTCTGTAAGAGCCATTGATTCAAGTGGTCCTACTCTAGTGCAACAGGATGTCAGCCTGTCTCTCTGTGAAAATCTGTGCTCTCGAGATGGCAGGGCTTGGAAGAGGGCAGGAAGGAGACACACAGCACGGCTTGCCAGCCTCAGCACCCAACAGCTCCACCTTTGGCACAGCTTATGTTCAGCAGCACAGCTGGATTGAAACAGATCCATTTTTCTCGAGGCCTGAAAGGGTAGCTCCTTCGTCTGACTTCCAGGCACATCTATAGTCATTCAGGCATCCCGTCACCCAAACACAAGGGCAAATATTCTCAACCCATCCAAGGGGCTGTTTACTCTGCAGGAAAATGGATCCACAGCAGTGCTAACAAGGACAAAGCAAACAGGAAACCCACCTTGGAAGCGCCTTGCCCTGTATAAACCTGCTTGACCGCTTAGATCTATTGGGCATTCCCCCTACTATGTCCCACCATCAAGAACAGTTAATTCTGTGGAGAAATTGTGGGGGGAGGCATTTTCTGTCACAGCACCAGTACCCCCACCCATTGGAGAATCAGTCAGCACCAGCATTGGCTTTGTTTCCATATCAGGTGAAGACATACTTACGCATTAGAGCCTTTGAGGGTTGAGGATCATGGCCTGCACAGATTTTTGTGCAACGTTCTTAATGTTTTAGTGGCTTGTTTAAAAATGTTTTAAATACCTTAGGTTTTAAAATTGTTTTTATATAGCTTTGTAGCCCTTCCTGAGTACCTGAGCTATACATGGTTATATAAAAATAAATACATAAATAAGGCAAAGTGGCTTGCGTGGCTTGCACCCCTTGCTCCCTGATTTTTTAGATCCTTGTCCTTTCCAACAGGCTGCGGGACCTCCTTTGACTTTCACAAGAAGATTGATTACCTCTTTCTGGTGGGCACAGAGGAAGGCAAAATCTACAAGGTAAGGGGCCTTCCCTCCTTAGGGGGTTCTCCTTCTGCCGTGTGATGGGGGGCATTTCAAGACCGCAAGGTGCTCGAAAGGGCTGCTCTGTTCCTGCTTGTCTCTGAATCTCACCCATACGATGTTTAAGGCAGTCAGTCAGGCCGGTTGGGATTCTGTACAGATGCTTTGGAAAATATACTTTGGGACTGATGGACTGACTGACAGACAGAATGAATGAATGATTGAATGAATAAGTAAGCAAGCGAGTGAGCGAATGAATGAATGAATGAATGAATGAATGAATGTCATATTGAAGAAGAGACTGGTTTGTTTTCCATGGCTTCAGAGACTAGGACTGTGCCTGAGGCCCCTACCTCTGTTGAGAGAGGGGCATTCAATGTTCATGTGAATGGTTTCCTTGACCCCTCTTTCAAACCACCTATCTTCTCTGTCTAATATGTGTGCATCCTTAAGTGGAGGTGTACTGTTGATTCTGGTCCTGAGCTGTTACCCCTCCTATGTTGGGCCACCCTTCTGTTTAATGGTCATTTAGTTTCTCCAATGTAGAGGTCTGAACACTCCTCACTGCATTGAACTGCTCCTTTTATGTTTTGTCTAAGTAGAAACAGTTGTGGGTGCCATAATTTGGTTTGCATCAAACCATACCAACGACAATCCAAACAGTGATCCACATACCCTTCTGGGTAGGCTGTCATAAGAGTGGAGGACTTGCAGCAGGCTGCTGTGGGGCCGAGTGCTTTTTAAAAAAGCACCGAGGTGATGCTGAGAGCAAGGGACGCAACAGGCTAAACACCTGAAAGAGTTTGCTGTCACTGGGTCCCCCTCCAAGTTGCTCCAGAGCTATCAGGACCCTATGGACGATGGCCTCCCATGCGATGGCCAACCAGCCCATACACCAAGGTGTGCACAGCTGGTCCTGGGTGAAAAGAAGAACCTTTTGGTGCAAGGTCTGCCTTGCCTATGGGATGTTTCCGACACTCAGGGCAGCAGGAGGCTGTGTGGTGTACTGGGTAGATCCTATTAGAGGCAAAGATGGGCATGAACCAGAAAACCCATGGTTCGGGTTCGTCTGGTTTGGGCCCACCCTTGGTTGGGTTGGGGTTTGGATTCGTACAATTTGTTTTTTTTAAAAAATCGTACGAATCTGAACTGGTTCGGGTGGTGGTAGACCGTCCTGCCGCTGCCTATGGAGCCCTGGCCACAGCTGGAGCTCCTGAGGCAGTGGTGGGACTGTCTACTGCCGCCTGGCCCAGCTGCAGCCAGGGATCCGTAGGCAGTGGTAGACAGTCCCACCACCTCTTCCAGAGCTCTGGCCGCGGCTGGGCTGGGTGGTAGTAGACTGTCCCACCACTGCCTATGGAGCCCTGGCCGCAGCCGGAGCTCCAGAGGCAGTGGTGGGACTGTCTACTGCTGCCCGTTCTAAATTTACTCTGGGGTTCGTTATTCATTTCGTTAGGTAACAAAACAAATAACGAAACGAACTAAAAGTTCATTTAGTGCCCATCTCTAATTAGAAGTGTTTAGCGCGTTGTCTTTTTCTGAAAGCACAGCTCCGTTCCAGGGTGCAACGAGACCCAATGCATGAAACACCTGCAAGCCCATCAAGGAATGAAAGACCTCAAGCAAAGGAAACTTGGAAAATTAGCTTCGCAAACCCTTTCATCCCACAAGGCTTTTCAAACTGTGTAAGAGACAGGATTCACGACCAAAGCTGAGTTACCGTGATAACTTATTTTTTTAAAGGCTATTAAAGGAAAACAATGTTGCCTTTAAAGCCGGCCAGCAATCAACCTGATAATGTGTTAATTTTTAGCTGCTGAACAATTATGGCAGATTTCCAAAAGCAACTCTGTTAATAGCATTTTGGAAGCGGGGGTCATCAGGAGATTTGGGCTGCGTTGTCATCAGTACGCTGATGACACGCAGCTCTATCTCTGTTTTTCCACCTCTGCAGTGGAAGCTGTCCGGTCCCTCGACCAGTGTCTGGAGGCGGTCATGGCCTGGACCAGGGCCAACAGGCTCAAACTCAACCCTGAGAAGACCGAGGTGATGTTCTTTGGGAGCTCCCCGTCTGGGTGCGGGGGCCCTCTCCCCAGCCTGGAGGGTGTTTCCCTCCAACTGGCGGAGAGGGTTCGGAATCTGGGCGTGATCCTGGACCCGGCCTTGTCCCTGGACGCCCAGGTGGCGGCCGTGGCCAGGACCGCGTTTTTTCATCTTCGCCAGATCGCCCAGATCCGCCCTTACCTAGACGGGGACTCCCTGAGAACAGTGGTGCAGGCGCTGGTGATCTCGAGGCTGGACTACTGCAACGCTCTCTACATGGGGTTGCCTTTGACTCTCCTCCGGCGACTGCAGCGGGTGCAAAATGCAGCGGCCAGACTGGTGGCGGGTGCGCGTCGTTTCGACCGCATCACCCCGGTGCTGGCCCGGCTGCATTGGCTACCCGTTGCCTCCCGGATCAGATTCAAAGTCCTGGTTTTAGTTTATAAAACCCTCCATGGCCTGGGTCCGGACTACCTGGCGGAGCGGATCGTCCAGCGGTCAACATCGGCCCGACCGGTTCGGCAGGCGCGAGCGCACTCGCTACAGGTTCCATCCCCCCGAGAAGCCAGGCGTTCTTCCACCCGGAACCGGGCTTTCTCGGTGGCTGCTCCATCCTTATGGAACTCCCTACCTAGTGAAGTGCGCTCAGCAGAGTCCCTGCTGGCCTTTCGTAAAGCGGTGAAGACCATCCTATTCCGCGAGGCCTTTGGTGACCTAGCTTAGCCTTTTTTTTTTTTTTTTTTTATAATATCCGCCATCGATAATTCGCTGAATTTGCTAGCAGCGGCGAGTCCAGAACTCAAGGGTGCGCTTCGCCTCTGCTTGTAGTATGTTTATTTTAACTCATGCTTGGTGTGTAGGTTTTGTATTTTTCTGTTATTGTTTTGTATTGTTTTCCTATTTGTATTGCTGACTTGTTTAGCCATGTTCGCCGCCCAGAGTTCCCTTTGGGAAGATGGGCGGGATATAAATGCAACAATAAATAAATAAATAAATAAAATAAATTATCTTAATTACAGCCAGGCTTGTCTGCCGCCCTTCTCTGCAGATAAATTGTTTCTGTATTAATGTGCGGCACTCAATGGCCTCCGTTCAAGATGCACCTAGAAGCCTTTTGCAGCGGGAGCTGAGAGCAGGCATTTCAAGGAAAAACAGAAGGCAGCCACACAGTGAGGACAAGCTATGCGGAAACAAGTATGTGTGGTTGTACAACCCAGCAGGCAACCGGGATGCAAAACTATGGTTCTGGTCTAGTCTAAAAGTCTTCTGTGAAATATGGGGGCATCAGCCTCATTTCTTTATCGTTAAAACCAGATAAATAAAGATTGATCCCACAAGCAGGTAGTAAGAATTAGTCGGGGGCTAATGGGCCTTGGAAAAGTTGCTTTTTTGGACTTCAAACTCCCACACCAGCCCAGCTCATGGTGGCCTAATGACGATGGCCACATGTCTTCTTTGAGGGACAGTTGTCCTGCTTTTGAAAAGCCCAGGCTGACTGAAAGGTTGAGGAGCCAAAGCAGTGAGGGCAAGGGACATGGCTGCCAAACCACCATGAGCACCTGGGGTGCATATATATTCCTGGCTGCAGTATTATTCCCCACCGGTGTAGGAGACCTTGCAATTCTGTTGAAAGGGCAAGGCTCACTATTGCTGCATGAGTGCGCAGCAACAGATATTGTGCGACAGCAGGATTGGGCGTTCCTTAAGCCAAGGCTTAAAATAAGGGTGCCCCAAATAAAAAAACTGTAACTATGAAACTGGACTTTGGAGAAGCCCTGGAATATGGCATAGATCTAGCAGACAGTTTATTCCCACTCTGTGCGGAATTTGGAGATGTTTGGACAAATGGTTTTTGAGTTACATTTTAAATGTGACAGTTTTTTAACACACCCATCCACCCCGCTGGGTACAGACACCTGCTGAAAAGCAGCTCAGACAATTTCTTTGTGTTTGGGTGATAGGTGGTTAATTGATGGGGAGAAAAAAGGAGTCAGCTTCTGGGATTTCCTCCTGCATGGTGTCGCTTTGTGAGTGGTAGTGAGCAGAATTTATTTATTTATTTATCTATTGAATTTATACCCCGCCCATCTTCCCAAGGGAACTCTGGGCCGCTTACAGGGGCTGAACAGTTCAGCTAACAATAAAAGAGAGTATCCTGTAACCAGTGGTTCTCAACCTGTGGTTCCCCAGATATCCCTGGCCTGCAACTCCCAGAATCCTCCACCACTCGCTGTGCTGGAAGGGGTTCTGGGAGTTGCAGTCCAGGAACATCTGGGGACCCACAGGTTGAGAACCACTACTGTTGACCATCTTGACTGCTGCCATTGGTGCTGTCAATGTTCAAGTTGCCCTTTGCAGTGTAAAGCTTGGCAACTTTTTCGTGCTGGCAACGTGGGCACGATATTGTGTAGCAGTAATGGGCCATTTCCTGGCTTTTTGAATTGTGAGTAAAGAAGCACAAATATCCCACATTCATAAACGAGGATGTGTGTGTGTTTGTTTTGTTTTTGAAGAATTCTACCAGAACCCACCAACTGATATAACTACCTGCATTCTCCCCGCTTCCATTCTGAACACACACAAAAAGTCAAACCCTAAGATACAATCACACATCTGCTCCGACCCACAGGATAGAGACTCCAAACTCAAGGATCTACAAAAGGCATTTTTCAGACTACAGGACCCACCTAATACGATTAAGGAACAAATCAGCAAAGCAAGACGCATACCCAGAGATAAGTTGCTGCAAGATGGACCCAGAGGATTAAAGTTCAGCAAACCACTTTCAGTCCACAATTGAGACCACTCACACACGTCCTAAGCAATCTCCAGGCCATCTTTGACAAGAACGCCTCACTCCCCAAGCAAATATTAACACAAAAGGGATTACAAAACAGCCACACAGAGAGCAAAAAGACCTTGCCACAGATCCAGATGCCACCTCTTCCCACGCATCTCCTCTGGCAACACAATCACAGGACCTAACAATGCCATTTACAACATCAAGGGCAGCTTCTCTTGCTCCTCAACCAACATGACCTGTGCCATCTTTTGCCAACAATGCCTATTAGCACTCTACATTGGACAAACAGGACAGTCTCTGTGGAAATGGGATCAACAGTCACAAATCAGACATCAGAAACCACAATACACAGAAATCTGTCTCAAACCATTTCAGTCTAACCAGGACACTCTGTGAAAGATTTGAAGGTCATAATTTCTGTCGCACCTCTTGCTAATATTCTCCTTTTCTCACACACTAAGTGATTCCCCCAACTTTCAACCCCCCTCTTCCCTCTTCCCATTCATCTTTGCCCAAGCCTGGTGTCTGTTTTCTGTCTCCTGAGGCGTTTTAACAAAACCCTAAAACAACATAAGCTAAATCACTGCCTGTAAATGTACCATACACCCAAGAGCCAATAAACATATGTTATGAAACTTGAGATTTCATTCAGCATTTCCTTCTGTTGCCATATGTCCGACAAAGTGGACTTGATCCACGAAAGCTTACATTAAAATATTATAGTTTGTCTTTTTGCTTTGTTCTGCTTCTTTGGGTTTTGCCTGGAATAAGTTTGCATCTATGTGTGTTTAATAATGAATAATTCTCTGTTGTCCGGTCATTTCTGAGTTTTATTGCCCGGGGTTTCTTATATAGGGTGTTCAGAAATTGTTTACCCCTCCGGTCTCCTGGGGTCACCTTGGGACCATGCAGCTTGGCCAAGGCCACCCCGCCTGGCTTTTCTCCTGAGAGCCAAAGCAGGGAATCGAACTCTCAGCCTCTGTGTTTGTAGCCAGAAAGCCAAGTCGCAGAGCTTTCTAGCCTGCCTGCCTGTAAATTAGCACGTGCAGTTTTATGAATACAGTGGTACCTCGGATAACAGATTTAATTCATTCTCCAAGGCAATTTGTTATCCGAAAAAATTCATTATCCGAAACACAGTTTCCCATAGGAATGAATGGGAAACCCATTAATACGTTCCAGAGCCTAGGAAAATGACACAGACTTGGTTTTTTTGCTCAAAACTCTTTATGAAGTGCACTTTAAAGGTGCAGATGTGATGCAGCCTGGGATAACTCTTTTTTACCAATGCATGCTGGAAATTCGTTATCCGAGGCAGCCCATAGGGAAAATTCGTTGTTCGAGGTAGCCCATAGGAAAATTCGTTATCTGAGGCAGCCCATAGGGAAAATTCGTTATCCGAGGCAGCCCTATACCTGGAAATTGCAATTCGTTATCTGAAAAATCCATTATTAGGGGCATTCGTTATCTGAGGTAATACTGTATCTGTGTCCTCTTTTGCTCAACTGTTTGATTCATGTGGACACCCTGTCTAGGTTTCTTGGGCCAGAACAGTGTGAAGAGCTTGTCTGTGAGCATTACAATTTTGAGGACCGATCGAGTTTTCTTGGAACGAAGTTCTCTAGCCCTAAAGAGCGCTACCTTATCCAAAGCACATACTTGGTCAAGTCAAGCATCTTCTGTCTCCTGTTAAACTGCCCATGACCTGCTAGTGCATCTCTTTCCTGGTAGAAAGGAAGGGAGGGGGTGGAATTAAGCCGGTGCTTTGCTTTGAGGCCCCATTAAGAATGATGGAGTGTCTTAGCTTCCTTGATGCACTTTCAGCAGAGGATTATAATTACCTGCAGAGCCAGGAGCTCAGTCTCTGAGAGGGATGTCTGCGAAAGCTGAACATTTATAAACTTTCAGGAACACTAGAGCAGCCAATACCTCCCGGGAGGCCCATCCGTCATCAGAACCACAACAATTTAGCAGGGGAAAGGGTTTATCAAGGATATCGCGCTGGGCAGCATTTAATCATGACGCTCCCTGGCAGAAGGCTGCCGCTGGATACAGCACCCTTTCAAAGTTCTTTTGGTGCTTGCGGTTGTCTAGGTGTCCAAGTTTTAGGTTTGAAATGAATCGCGGTGTGTGTAAAATCATAGAGTCACGGGATAGAGCAAATGAGTTGGAAGGGGTCTATAGGGCCATCAAGTCCAAACCCCACCCCACACCCGCTCAAGGCAGGAATTCAAATCCAAGCAGGTTGGCAGACGGTTGTCCCAAGTTCTCTTGAATGCTTCCACCGTTGGAGCACTCACCACTTCCCAGGGCCATTCCTTCCATTGTCATACTGCTTTAACAGTTAAGACATTTTTCCTGATATTCAGCCAATATCCGGCTTCTTATACCGTGATGACATGTCCTGCCCTCTGGGATGATACAGATCCTGCCCTTCATATGTGTAGCTGCCTTTCAAGTATTTGAGGAGTGCTGTCCTATTTCCCCTCCATCTTCTTTACATGAGGCGAAACCTATCCAGTTCCTCCAGTCTTTCCTCCTAGGGTATGGGTTCCAGACCCCCTGATCTGTATCTCTCCTCTGAACTTACTCTTATTTGTTGGCATCTTTCTTGAAGTGTGTTGTGGTGTCCATAACAGGACACCGTTCTCCAGATGAGGCCTAACCAGTTTTGAATAGAGGGTGACTTTTATTTATTTATTTATTTACTTACTTACTTACTTACTTACTTACTTACTTACTTACTTACTTACTTACTTACTTACTTACTTACTTACTTACTTACTTACTTACTTACTTACTTACTTACTTACTTACTACACTAAAATCACCATCAGGACCCACAATAATCAGTTAAAAAACTTTTGGAACATGAATGTTTTTACCTGGCACTGGAATGTCATCAATGACAGTTACTTCACGTCCACTCTCATCCTGGGAGGATGTTTGTTGCATGTTGATGTTGGTTGCAGTCACGTAGTCTTCTTGCAGTTCTGTCCCTCATGGGGATGATACCGGCATGACTGTTAACGCACGTCCTCATTCTGTGATGATATGTGAAATTCCATGCCGTTGTTCTCTGTTTTTTTTTTTTTTTTGGCCCGACCTTCTGTTTTCGATGTTTCGATTCTCCGAAGCCTTGCCTTCAATGCGTTACGGAGCTAAGTTTGAGGCATTTGTCTTTTAATCTCTCTGCACTGCATTGCTGACTCCATAGGGAATGTACTGGCGAATGGCACTTCACACTCCTGCCACTAGATGGAGAATGGCACGTTGCGGGAGGAGACTGACCTCACGGGCACTCGTCTCGGAATGAGAAGCGAGATGAGGAGATTCCCGAGGCCAGGGAGGGGAATCTCTTATTCCGCTTAGATCGCAGTTCCGGGGGCGTGGTAGGGACGAACCCCCTTCGTCCCGCAATGGACGTGCGGTTAGATTTCTTCGTACTGGTCCCCAGCAGGACCGCGAACAGTGATGAGATGGATGTGAAGTATCAGCCAATGTTGGCGCCAGGCGGGTCTCACTCAGTTCCATTTCAGTTCCCTGCTCAGAATATCAGTGGCCAGATTACTCACCCTCATCCACATCTATAAAACAGGTTTCAGGTTGTTGGTGTAGTGTAGTGGTTTTTGTAAGCAGGTACAGTGGACCCTTGTATAACAAACAGCTTGTATAACGTAAAATTTGTACAACATAAAAAATTCCAGAGATAGGGGAAATTTGCTTAACATAATTGCCTATGGGGAGAATCCGTACAACATAAAAATGGGAACACTCCATTTTCAATGCATTCCTATGGGAATTTGTATAAAGGAAAATTTGCTTAACATAATTTCATTTGGAACGAATTAATTCCTTTATACAAGGTACCACTGCATTTGTTTCAGAAGGGTGACAACCCATTGCACAGGTTCGTAACAACTGTAATCTCCACTGAAATGTATTTATGGTGGAATGAGTGTGTTATCTGGACTGTAAGTGGTACATCGTATCCGCTTGCTCCTCTTAAATTCTAACATTAAATCCAGACAGACACGGTGTCACTCTGCTGTATTAAGAACAATAAAATAGTTGGACGGTGTCTTAATTAGTGGTAACCAAAGCACACCTAGCTCTTATTCAAAAAAATCATTGAGAGAAAAGGATGGGCTGATGCGATGCGGGCGTCAAACCATTAATTACAGGGCTAGAGATCTGAAGCTGAAATGGGTTGGTGTTCCACCAAAGCGATTGATTCACCAAGATATTCATGCCTGAGTCGTCATCCATGCAAATGAAGCCCGTGTTTCTCTCTGGGTGACCAATCACAAAAGCAAACAAGATCACTTGCAGATCACAGGAGGCGTGAAAGCTCCTGCTGTGACAATCAGGCATTCTCACTCAGCACTTAAGGAGCCGTTACCCTATGACTCTATGATCTTTTCTAAAGGCAGTTCGCCTGCCCTGTCCACTTTTGCCTGGTGTCCTCTGGATAAAGCTCCTCCTTTGCTCATCTTAAGCATTCTCCTCTTCAAAGGCTAGAGAAAGGCTAGTGAGCCTGCAGATGTCCACAGACTTTTAGCAAAGCATGGTTGATGATGAAGTCCCAGAGGGGATATAACCATCCATAGTGCCATTTAATTCCAAAGGTAATGAGTTTATGAAATCATTAAAACTGTTGTTCTTGCAGGCTTAATCATCCACTACTGCTCAATCTATTACTGGTAGTCTGTAACCTGATTTAACTAACACCTTCTTGTTAACATCTTTGTATTTTAAAATGTATTGACTATTTTGTGTTTACTTTGAATTTTTTGTTCTGTGTTGTGTTGTGGTCATTATTGCTATTTTCATGCTTTAAACTGCCTAGAGTGGCCTTTGGCCAGATGGGCAGTATAAGTAAGTAAGTAAGTAAGTAAGTAAGTAAGTAAGTAAGTAAGTAAGGCAGGCTGCTTTCACATGACCACTAAAATCCACAGCAAACTCTGATCCAGATCATCCCCCAGAGCGGTCACGTGCTTGATGTCCCAGATCGGATGTTCCCATGGTTGTGTTTTGAAAATCCGCAACCGTTCTGATCCTGACTGAGAACCGCAGCAAAGGCACCATAACAGGGGCAAAAAGGTTTTGGTGCGCATTTCCCGTGTTCCCACGGACTTGAGTAACAGTTTAAAATTCACATCGGAACAGGGACAAGGATTTTACCACCTTGAGACCAGGTACTTGTAAAATGCACAGGGTCGTGCTTAAGTGGCCGTGGTCGCACTTTATTGTTTTTTAAAAATCTGCTGCTTGTGGGAAACGATTTTATGCTCTGCATCTGTGAGCACTTTGCAGTGGATTTTAGTGGTTGTGTGAAAGCAGCTAAGTAAGTTACATGTTTTCCCATCTATGGGCCTTTTCACACGACCCCTAAACTCCGCGGCAAATGGCTCCCAGCTCCGGAGCTTAAAATTGTTTCCCCACCAGCTCCGGAGTTTACAGGAAATTAAGTGCGACCACGCCCACCTAAGCTTGTCCCAGCGCACTTTTCAAGTACCTGCTCTCCAGGGCTGAAGAATTCCTGATGCGGATGTAACTTAAGAGTGCCGGGCTCTCCTCCCTTCTGTTTGTTGTTTTTTGGCCCCCCACCGCTTTAAGAGCTACTTAAGAGAATGGAATGCTGCCAGGGCAAGAGCAAGATGGCAGAATGGAGGTGAGCCACGTTCTTTTCTTCCTTTTTTCCTCCCTCCCCTCACGCAGCCAGCAGCCAGGAGTGCGGAGGGGGTGGGAACCTAGGAAGAGCGACAAGCCCCCAAGATCTCTGGTCCGAATTTAAGTGGCCAGCGGATCTTAGGGGTCGTGTGAAAAGGCTCTATAAGACACCCCTATGTATAAGATGCCCCCATTTTCCAATCCAGAATTAGTTTCCTAACATGATTCTCCCCTTGGCTTACTTTCATGTATAAGACTATCCTCAATTTTTAGTCCAACTATTTTGTATAAAAATATAATCTTACACGTGGAAATGTAGTGTAAGTAAGTAAAGGGTTAGGCCTCAAAAAACCTAGATTACACCTCTTTTTTCATTCATGTGTTAATTTGCCACTGTACCTATTGAGTAAAGAAATTCTGTCCATAGTTAAAAATGGAAGATTAAAAAACAGCTCTGCTCCTGAAATGCTTCCATTAACGCCTAATTGCACCGATCTGTTTCAGAATTGCCAGGCTTTGCATCAGGAGATTACGGTGGTGAGCAAGGCTCCATGCTGTTCAGCAAAGAGGGGGAAGGCTGGTCTCATGTGTTAAGGGGAAACTCCTGCCGGGCAGCAAATAAAGAGAGCTCAGCGGCCGCCTGGGTGTTGCTCATGAGAAAGAGGAAGCCAGCGGCCTCATTTCCAAGGCTTCCTGGCTGTTGGCCACCTGTGATCACCAACCAACCCCCCTCTCTCTTTGCAGTGCTCCAAGTCTTACTCCAGCCAATTCCTGGACATCTTCCATGCTCACCACATGGCTGTGGATGCCGTCAGCTGGAACCCTTTCCACAGCAAGGTCTTCATCTCCTGCAGCTCCGACTGGACGGTGAAGATCTGGGACCACACCATCAAGTAGGTCTGGCTCTCGCCTACCTTCTGGACACCTGGCCCTCTCCTTCTGCTGGGGGGTGGGGAAGGATGGAAGGCCATGGCCACCCGTCTCCAAAGGCTGTAGGCCAAGCCCAGCAGTGTTGCCAGAGGGGGTGGAGCGGGGGTCACTTTTGGCACAAGAAACAATCTGAGCAGAAGGCTGAAGGGGCAGTTTTTGTAGGGGAGCCAGAGAGATGCTGCCAAGCTCTTCCTGATGGATACTGCCTGGGACAGATAGCATGACCACACACGTCCCTTGCGGGGCATAATGAGGGAGGAGTTCCGGGCTATGTTTCTCGGGTCGTAAGATGCAGCCACTTTGAGGAGCAAAAGGAAGGTCCTAGGAAGGTGCCTCAAGAGTTCTGTCTGTCCGGACGTTGATCAGGGTCTCCTGCTGGGCTGAACCTGCCAGTTTGTTGCTGGTGGATTCAGCATTATTTGTTCACGTAGCTACCTTTTTCTTAAACCTCCTGCCTGGCCTGATTTTATTTTCACATGTCATTTGACTGATTGCCTGCCTTAGGGCCTTTTTACACGACCCCTAAGATCCGCTGGTCCCTTAAATTCGGACCAGAGATCTTGAGGGTTCGTTGCTGTTCCTCCGTCCCCACCCGCTCCGCACTTCCTTGTTCTGTCTGCGTGAGGGGAGGGAGGAAAAAAAAGCCTTAGACAGGGACAAAAGAATAAAGCCTTACCTCCGGTGCCGGTGGAAGTTGCTCCGACCCCCGTTTACTTCCTGGTTCCTCTTTAAGGGGCGGAGGCAAAAGAAAAACAACAAAAAGAAGCGAGGAGAGCTCAGGCACTCTCCGCATCAAATATTTTTCACCATCAAAGAGCAGGTACAAGAAAAGTGCGCTGGGTCGCGCTTAGGTGGGCGTGGTCGCACTTAATTGTCTGCAAACTCCGGAGCTGGTGGGGAAACATTTTTAAGGTCCGGAGCTTGCAGCCATTTGCGGCGGAGCTTAGGGGTCGTGTATAAACGCCCTTAGTGCATCTGGAGTTCCTCCAGACCTCCCATCCCCATCTTCAGACCACCACCACCACCACCACCCCTCGGTGCTTGTCTTGCAGGACTCCGATGTTCATCTATGACCTGAATGCTGCTGTTGGCGACGTGGCCTGGGCTCCTTATTCCTCCACCGTCTTTGCTGCCGTGACCACGGATGGAAAGGTAAGGTGGTGGGAGGGGCTCCTGAAGGACCCCTCGATAAAAGGCAGATGAAGAGAAGGGGGACCGCCTAACTGTAAGGGAGAGAAGATAAGTTGGAGAGCCAAAGATGGCATTTGTTTCTGGGACACGGGACACTTTTCTGTGTTTCTGACCAAGTACCTCATCTGGAATGAAGGTCTAGTCACATAGCAAAACAAAACAAAACAAAAACAAAAACTG
This sequence comes from Phrynocephalus versicolor, assembly GCA_023846285.1. NCBI lineage: Eukaryota > Metazoa > Chordata > Lepidosauria > Squamata > Agamidae > Phrynocephalus > Phrynocephalus versicolor. The sequence continues at coordinate 2,463,269 of JAHTLZ010000328.1, forward strand.
GGCTTTGACCTGTCTTGAAAACCCTGCTAAGTCTCAGGTTCACACAATGAGTCCCAAAGGGTGTATTTATTGTCCCCTGACCCATATTATTTTCTTGGGGTGCAAGTTAAAATAAATGTCCACCAGAGGGCAGTTTATTTTAGCACACACCCTTCTTAACTGACCTAAGCACATTGGTAACCCTACAACCAGTTTTAAAAGGGAGGCCCTCTATGCATTCCTGATTTAAGAACACAAGCAGAAAATAGGTAGCCTCCCAAATCAGTACATTAAGAGAAGATCTGTCAGCAAGACATACTGTATCTTCAGCAAGTGTCATTTTGTACAGTTCTGGCCACCATACCTCCCCGACGGTGCCTAGGAGGTGACCTGATTGAAGTTTATAAAATCATACACAGTGCGGACAAAGTAGATAAGGAAAAACTGTTTTCCCTGTTGCACAACACTAGAACTAGGGGGCACTCCGTGAAACTTTTGGGTACTAGATCTCAAACAAATAAGGGAAAGTACTTTTTTACCCAGAGGATCACTGGTATATGGAACTCCGTGCCAGAAGAAGTAAATGCAAGTAGATAATGCAGCCATGCTGGCCACATGTCCACGGACCTGCACAACACTAGCTCTTCGGCTTGAATACAGAGATGAACACCACCTCTAGAGTCGGGCACGACTAGCATGCATGTGCGGGGGGGGGGACCTTTACCTTTTACTTAAGGGAGAGGCACTTGGGTTCCCTCCAGACTGGCTTTCTGTCTCTCATCCTCCCGGACAGACTGAGTTGACACCTCACATGCACTTGTTGACACTCACTTTCTACCATCCATCTGTCTTTGGCTTTGCAGTGTAACCAGATACCTACCGAAGCAGGAGGCCCTGGGCAAGGAAGCAGGGCAAGGGCCAAATCCTGACTGTGAGTTAGGGTGCCATGACACTTGGCTGCCATTTGGTTTGCTGCCTGCATTACACCTGACATTGCAATCGGTGTTCACACAGGGGCTGTGGGTTGAGTGAGGGGTTCACCCTCTCATACTAAATGTGATGCAAGTCACACGGCAGCCCCCAGCCCTGTTTTTCTCCCTTTCTCTGTTGATCTTTTCTTCCTCTGGTCCTGCTTCCTCTGATCCTCTTAGGGCGAAGCAGCTTTCTCATTTAAGCCGTTGGACTATGACCTTCCTCCAAGACTTTTCTCCAAAAAAAGAAGAAGAAGAAGAAGAAGAAGAAGAAGAAAGAAAGAAAGAAAGAAGAAGAAGGAGAAGAAGAAGAAGAAGAAGAAGAAGAAGAAGAATAGCTACTTCACCATCAAAGAGTACAGAACATCAAAACTTTGAACAGCAGTTTCCCCCGATACGTCATAATTGACGCATCAGAATGATTCCATAGCACAGATGAGCCCCTTTCCTTACATTCAAGTAAAACATGCAGGCATCATCTCATCTCTTGTCTTAGCTTATTATGCCAATAATTGAAACCAGTATATGAAGTTTTAAGCAGAAGTAATGAACAGCATGCCATGAACAGCTTTTGCTTCATGATGCAAGGACCCCCCCCCCCCCAATAATCTGGAGCTTACTGTATTCGACAGGATTCAGGACTAACATCCAACCTCCAACATTACTATCACTGTGCTTTGCTTTTACAAGTCCCCACCCCCACCCCGGGTTTGAGCATCATCCTGCAAGCACCTACATCACTGGTGCACAACCTACAGACAAGTCCCCAATTTGAACAAGAACATATCACAACTGACCATACTGGAAGCTTTGGAAACAAAAAGAGCAGGACAAATTTCAAATCAGCCCTTGTGTCATGTGGTCACTTTACAAGACCTCAAAATCACCTGTTTTATAAGCAGAGCAAATCCCAAAATATTTGACTCTGTAGTTTTAGTTGCATATTATTTTTTACAACCACCTGTCAGAGTATGTGCTATTTGATCAGCCAGCAGAAGCATTAGTGAATAAATTGTTAGCCAGAGCCAAGTCTTCTTAAAACCAAACAGCTATATTAGAAATGTACAAAAATATATCACAGCATCACAGAACATCTACAAAGTTCAACAAAGCATAGAGGGGGAAAATCACATTCGCAGATTGATACAAAATTCAGCAGCATAACAGCATAATAGTATACAGTACATAGACAAAATATATGATAGAGAAACAAAGTGGGTGCCAAATACAAAAGTGGAACAGGTGATACCTTTAGGCTACTATAAAAATAAGAAAACATTGCTAATATTTCGAGGGCAAGCCCCCTTCCTCAAGAGCAGTACCAATAGGTAACAACATGGCAAAAGATGGATTTGCCAGGAATTATTTCTTAGGTGTTGAGTCCATGGCAAGATGGAAAAAAGCCAGGCAGTTTACTTCAGGCTTAGAGCTTTGATGTTCTCTGGGCTGCCTTCGAAGTGTGGGGAGAGAGGGAGGGAGATGCCTTTACTCACGGAAGGCCCAGTGAACAATGATTTACAGAGCATTTTTATACACAAGTCTGTCCAATCATAAATGACATTACCTCATAGCTATTGCAACCTCTTGCATCAACCAAAATTCATTATGTTAATTCTAACATCTGTACTCCATTTAAAAAAAACCTATACATTGAGTCACTGTGACTTTGCACTTTTTACAGACTCCATCTTTAAATCAATTCAATACATATCAAATATATATAGAACATCCTGTCTAATACATATATTTCACTAACTAATATCTGACAGCACGTGTATGCTGCCTTTCTTCCAGTAATGGGGCTCAAGGTGGCTCCCAGATCAATAAAAGAGAAAGGGATTAAAACAAGATACAAGAAACATTAAATATGATTAAACATGGAACTCTTATAATCACAGTATAAATTTTTTTTAAAAGTATGTAAACGTTAAAAATACATTAAAAGTACAGACTGCAGCAAACATCAAGTAACTAGCTATGTTAAAATTAAATATTAAACACTAAAAGCCTATTGGAACTAAAATGTTTTCTGCTGCTGTGGATGAGCGAGAACAGGAGGGGCCATCCTAGCTATACAGGTGTGTGTGTGTGTGTGTGTGTGTGTGATTCCATGACCTGGGAGCAACACAGAAGTGTGTTGGTGCTCCAACATGAAGCAAAAAGATTCCATGTAAATAACGCCAAAGGTTGCTGAAGAAATTAAAATTCCCTGTGGGAGCATGTGATTCCACTTCTGGTTGAGCGTCTTTTCCTCTTTCACCAATCAACACGGACTTTTCGATTTTGTAAAATCCAAGAGTGATGGAAAGATGTCTTATCCTGCTGAACCCATCCCCTGCTGCCGCCCTCACCTGCCACCAACCTGGAAAGGAATATTTATTTGCAAACATCTTCTAAAGCTCTCTTTCTTTCTTTCTTTCTTTCTTTCTTTCTTTCTTTCTTTCTTTCTCCCTTCTCTGGCCACTGAGATTTCAGTGATCTACTCTTCTTATATCATCATCCCTACATAAATTGCCCCACAGTGAACAGTTGAAAAATAAATGGGGAGAAGGGTTGGAACAGATACCCCTGATTGTTTTTTTTTGGGGGGGGGAGGCTCTTTTGAGCAGAGAAGAAATTGTTTAGAAAAGTCCAAGTCACCTGTGGGTCAGCGTGGTTTTGAAAATGTACTGCAGACTCATCGCTCGGTGGGGCAGAAGGTTTTTTTTTTATTAATTATAGATTTAAAAGTGCCTTGATTCATTTTAAAAAGAGGGTTTTCTATCACGCGCCAGGGGAGGTGAGAATTGTTCGCATAACCCATTTCTCCCAGAGATCTCCTTTAACACGGCAACTCAATTACGGCCAATAATTCAATACCGCCGCCACCTAATGAAGTCGCGTATGGGCTGCATTAATTCCTGAAAGAAATCTACTTTAACAGGATACATAAAACTGCAGCGGCAGCTAGGGAATGTGGGCCTTCTGTATTCCTGCCAAATTTCTCATGATAGATAATTGCTCCTTCTGCCTGACAAAAAAAAAAAAAACCACACGCACGGATCAAACGAATGAAGGGTCGCAGCACCAGATTGCTACAGCATCAACAGCGCAGGGGCCTGCTTGCCTCTCCTCCCTCGGCCGTCTGCTGGTATCTACAGAAAGCAGCCAGGTTCTGTGAGGAAGCAGGACGCGTAGGGTATGTGTCAGGCCATTACTGAATTTGCTGCCACGGCGTGGGGTAATGGGGTTTAATGGCTACAGATTCAGAGAAGAGAGATCTATGACAGTTGAATGGCACCGCTCAGTGGGAGCTCCCTTTTCGCACACCACAGTCCACTTCTGAATACCATGGCCTGGGGCAAGCAGGCAGGGAGGGCTGTTCCCCTTATGCCTGATATGTGGGCTTCCTGGATGCATCTGGCTTATTCCTTGCAAAGAAAAAAGGGGGGGTGCTGGACAGGATGTCCCTTGGCTCTGATCTGAGAGTCAAGGGACCTGCTTTCCTGGCCACGTGATATGAACATAAGAACATAAGAAGAGCCATGCTGGATGAGGCCAAAGGCCCATCTAGTCCAGCTTCCTGTATCTCACAGCGGCCCCACCAGATGCATCTGGGAGTGCACGAGACTCGATATCTGTCTCCTGATACCACTCCCTTGCATCTGGCCCTTGAAGTACCCTGGTTTTAAGCCTGGAGATGTCTTTGTGCAAGTAGCAAAGTTAAAAGGAGTCCCTTCCCTTACACCTGCTCTCAAGCATGTTATTCTTCTGAGCCCCAGACCTCCAACCCGGCACATTCACTGCCCTCTTTTTCTAGGCCTGGGAAAAATGTGTGCCAAGTGGTACTTGGGGGTGGGGGCAGGCACCGGAGCACAAAGCACTAAATAATTTGGAGGTGCCTAAATATGGACATACAGTAGCTGCCTAGATGCCCTAAGCACATCCGATCTCGCATCTTGAAGTTGAGCTGAGCCGGACCCTCGGGCACCTTCGTGCATCAGCCTCCACTAATAGGGTCTTGTGCCTGGGATGCCCACTGTGTCTCGCGCTGGGCACCACAATGGAAGAAGATTACGGACTGGTTGGAGTGTGCCCAGAAGTCAGTAAAATGTCTAGAAACTGAGGAAGGGGTGAGGGCAATGAGTGGGTTTCGCCAGGAAGAGAGAAACGTCGAGGAATGACATGGTGGTCATCTTCAGACATGTCACGAATGCCACAGGGAAGACGGGAAAAGCTTGTTTGTTGCTGCCCTAGAGGGTAGAACCACGACTAATAGATTCAGATGGTGGGAAAGGAGATTTTGCCTAAACTTTGGGATATGCCTGAAGATTTTCAGTCATCCAGGGGAGTTGATTTGGAAGTTGAACATTAGGATGAACATCGGAACAGAACTGCCGTTGGGCAGTAGGAAAACGGACCTTGGATAGGGGTGGACTGACCATTGTTGAGGTTTTCAAGCAGAGGAGAAATGGCAATCTGTCAGGGATGTTTTGCCAGTTGGATTCCCAGTCAGCCACAAGTTGGACCAGTTGATCCTTGGGATCCCTTCCAACTCTATGGTTCTATGATTCTATGAACTCCACAGTCCTTTAATCCTTGATTTGGCCAGCCGTTCTTTTCATCCAGATCCGTGTGCAGTTGAGAGACTGCATCACTCTCCAGCCTTCTCTTTATTACTTGCTCTCAGTGAGAGGCTGCAAGGCATCTCCAAACATTGCATAGTTCTTAATAGAGATGGGCACGAATAAAAGAAATGGCATTTCGTTTGTCGTTTGTCATTTGGAGGGTCTGTTTCGGTTCTTTTCCGTTTTTCACAAATTTTTGCAAAAATTCATTTTCGTTTTCATTCGTTTCGTTACCATTTCATTACCATTTATTTTGATTTTTTGTGATTTTTTAAAGGATTTTAAACAATTGACTCATATTGCAGTAACGGAAACGAAACGCATGACAAAATTTCTGGTGTTTCTGTTCGTTTCGTTTCATTTTAGAGACAAAATTCGTTTGTCGTTTCATTACGTAACGAAACGGAAACGAAAAATTGTTCGTTTCGTGCCCATCTCTAGTTCTTAACTCCCCCTTGCCTTGACCATGTCACTTCTCTACATCCTGCCTGCGACCTGCACTTTCTCGTCTTTGAGCCACGCTGGCCTTTTCATGCTGTCAGCATTGCCCTCCGTGCATGCGAGGAGAAGTAAATGTATTCTCAGTGCTTTAAATCAGGCTTCTACACACATCTGAAGCCAGGCTCTTCATCAGGGACATTTTTTTATTTGCGCAGAACTCTAATCAGAGCTTTCAGAAAGCAGAGGATAAAGAACCTCTATGGTAAAATCTCACTTGAGGCTTGAAAGTGTTTTTTTTTTTTTTTTTTTAAAAACGAGTATTTAATTTAGGCTTCTTATCAGCCCATTCTCTTGCAAAAACTGAATGCTCCAACGCTTTATGGGTCTACAGATATGGAGAGGCTGGATGGCCCATCTGTCGGGAGTCCTGTGATGGGGGTTCCTGCATGGCAGGGGGTTGGTCTGGATGGCCCTTGAGGTCTCTTTATCCAACTCTAGGATTCTAGGATTCTAACAATAACAATAAATAAAAGCACAAACAGTTTGTTCCCTGCAGTTTTCTGGAACCCAGCATCCTCCAGGCATGTTGGCCTACATTCCCCATCGCCCCCAACCTGGAGGCCTTGAACGGAAGTGGGGCTTGTGGCCCAGTGAATCTAGAGAGGGCTTGAGATGCAGACCCACCAGAGAGCTTCCGGTTTGTCCCCTTGGCTTCCTCAGTGTACATTGTTGGTCGGTGAGAAGCTGGGAGGTGTGATGGTATGCCTGCATGTGTAGGATGCTCACAAGGCTCCTAAAGATACGGACCGTGGAAGAGGAGGCCTTGGGCAGGACTGTCTCCCAGCTAAATCATTCCCGTGCCTCATTACAAAGGACGGCATTGTTTCCACGGGGGTGGAGGGGGTGGAGAGCGCAGTAAGGAAGGGAGCGCAACCCAAATAGCTCCTTTGAGGATGGATCTGGAGCCATGATGACTGACCTGCAGATAAATACCACCCTGCCATGTGTCCATTCGGCGGTTCAGCGGCATCTGAGATGGATGCTCTTCATGGCCTTTCGTTCCTTATCACCAAATAGAGCAACCTTTTGAGATTTGAAAGGCTGTAAGCTCAGCAGTGCCCTTCTGGAAACGGACGAGCATTTTCTGAACCACTTTCTGTCAGTCAAAAGAAAGCAGCTTGCCCTTTGCTGATGTATAACCACACAACTGTGCCAGAGCCGTTCTTTGTATAACAAATGGCACCACAGTAGGCTCCCTTTGACTGTCTCGGTGGGCCCTGCTCTTCCGAATCCTTTGCTGACCTTCCTCAGCCGTGCCTTCAAAGCGGAACATTTTGCCTCTCAATTGACAGTTTGAAGCACGCCCGGCTCAGTTTGACATCTCGTAGAATTCACTGGGGTTTCGTGGAGCTGCCTGGCCCACGACTCAAGACCAAAGGCCAGGAGTCATGGAAGTGACACCTTAGCTGCAGGCTTTTGCGCCTTTGGAGAAGTCCATCCATCCCACATCTCCTTCCTCCTCTGCTTGGGCTCCTTACAAGGCTGTTGTGAAGACGAACATAGTGAAGGTTCATTTATTTTAGAGTATTTTGACCCCACCTTTCTCCATGGAAAAGGACCCAAGGCGGCTCACAGTAATGAAGGACAAGACATGTTCAAGCATTGGAGAACAAGGAATTGAGGGACATCTTACAGCATTAATAGACAGCATTACATTAAAGCCACAAGGTTATAAGTACTTACTGTATAAACACAAAGCCTACTGTATGTGAACCTATAGATTCATATAAAAGACGCATAATAGGTAGACGATCATTCAGAGAAAGGTTACCTAAAGAGAAAGGTCTTTGCCTGTTTCCAGAATGGCATCAGAGATGGGACCAGCCTGGCCTCTAGTGGGAGGGAGTTCCAGAGTCTGGGCGCAGCAGCCGAGAAGGCCCTTTCATGGGTTCCCACGAGACGTACCTGTGAGGGTGGCGGGATGGACAGTAGGGCTTCTCCTGATGACTTTAACACCCGAGTCGGTTCATACTGTGAGATCTGATCTTTGAGGTAGCTTGGACCCAGGTCAGATATTGCTTTGTAGGTTAAGGTCAGCACCTTGAATTGTGCCCGGTAGGTGATTGGCAGCCAGTGGAGCTGCTTTAATAGGGCTGCAATGTGATCTCTGTACCCCGCCCCAGTTAGCAGTCTGGCTGCTGCATTTTGGACCGGTTGAAGTTTCCTGTGCTGGATGTTATGAAGGCGGATGGAAGCAGCAGGAGTTTGCAGAAGCATCTTTGAGAAGGAAATGTTCAAAGGGAGGGTGTGTGTTGGGGTGTGTGTGTGGGGAAGGGTGGAGTGGAGCAGTAGCTTCCTAAATTCCCTTCCTCTGGTCAATGTTATGCTGAAACTACCTCCGCAGGCTATGTACCATGACCTGGCAAAGAATTAAGGAGGTGGGATATTGCTGTCTCTGGCTTTTTGCCTTTTGTGAGCCTCCCAGAGTAGTAAGTACACACTAGCTGGGGTCGATAAGAATAGAAATAAATAAATAAAATGCAACCCAGTCCAGATGCTAGACTGGAGTCCTGGTTAAAAAAAGCTGCTGTTGAGGAATATGAACAGAGCTCAGAATCGTTTGCAAAGTGATTGCTTTCACTGAAGTCTGACTATATTAAGAGCACGGAGTTGCAGGTTCCACAGGGTGGAAGATCGTATTCCATTTATCACGTTAAATACCCTCAGGCAGTTTCATAGTCCTGTTAAATTATAAGTGCCTTGCCAGGGCGCTCTTCCTGGGCAAGGGGGTTATTTGAATAAAATCAGTACTCTGTCTTGTCTTCCTATAGATTGGCTCCCTCGGAACTATTTTAACACCCCTCTATAATGGAATAGCTAGACCAGGCACAACCTCTGACTCTGCTAATGAGGCGGCTGGCTCAGGTTACTAATGAAGGATCTGCGTGACAATCCAGGTTTCTCATGCCAGCCATTTCCTTATTTTTAAATGTCGCGGAAGCTGCTTGCATATTTCATTTCTTTTCATTTCTTTTCTTCAAACTTGGCTTCCTCTTTCCCCAGTCACGTTCTGCGGATTTTGTTGACTCTCTCTGCAGTTTGTAACAATAACAAACTCACAGCAAGTAAAAAGCCCAGAGGAAACATACAGCCACCCAGGTCATTTTGAATACACATGGAAATGTTCTTTATCAGGCCAATTCTGCTTGTGAAAGCTGTGAGGCCCCTCCTAGCCATCTAAATAAAAAGGCAGTAATCATTGTAGAGGTTTGCATTTCTGGTAAAGGTTTTTTGTGTGATCCTACAGAAGTATAGATATATACAGAGACTATGTGTTCCCCAAATAGTCTACCCCTTTCTTGTTCATTGGCACTTAGAATCTCAGTAACTCACTCTGAGACATTTGTAGGAGAAATATGTTTTTTTTAAAAAATCTTCATTTACAGTTGCTTGAAATTATGCATCACATATACTGCTTTCTCTGCTTCAGTCATATTAGCAACCAACTGAACAGATCAACAGCAAACAATAGCCACCAACTGAGGGCCATTTTACACAACCCCTAAGATCCGCTGGTCCCTTAAATTCGGACCAGAGATCTTGGGGGTTCGTTGCTCTTCCTTCCTCCCCACGACTCCGCACTTCCTTGCTTCTGTCTGCGTGAGGGGAGGGAGGGGAAAAAAAGCCTTAAAATGGGACAAAAGAAGAAAGCCATACCTCCAGTGCCGGTGGAAGTTGCTTCGAGCCCCGGTCGGAGCCCTGGTTACTTCCTGGTTCCTCTTAAAGGGGCAGGAGGCAAAACAACAACAACAAAAAGAAGCGAGAACCCGGCAGATCCGCATAAAGGACTTGTCACCTTCTGAGAGCAGGTACTTAAAAGGTGCGCTGGGTCGCGCTTAGGTGGGCGGGGTCGCACTTAATTTTCTGTTAGCTCCGGAGCTGGTGGGGAAACATTTTTAAGGTCTGGAGCTTGCAGCCCTTTGCTGCGGAGCTTAGGGGTCGTGTATAAACGCCCAGTGGAAACAGATGGAAAATAACATTCAACCGGGAGGCTCCCTTACACCGCATCAAGGAATTTTCACCTCCAGAGAGCAGGTACTTGAAAGGTGCGCTGGGACGCGCGAAAGTGGGCATGGCCGCACTTAATTTCCTTTAAACTCCGGAGCTGGTGGGGAAACATTTTTAAGCTACGGAGCTGGGAGCCATTTGCCCCGGAGTTTAGGGGTCATGTATAAATGCCCAAAGGTTTATGCCAGATTTTTTAAAAAGTACCCATCTTGAAGGCACCGTTGGCTTTCTTGTTGATGTGGCCCTCATCACAGCATTTATCCCAGGCCACGGAGGCCACATCCCGGCCAGATGGGCCAGAGAACGTAACCCCTCTCTGCACGCCCCTGGCTTGAATTGACTGGCTATCATCCTGGAAGGCCTGCTGGGCTGGTTTGAAATCCTGGCTGGGAGGATTTGCCAATAGAGCCACGTTCTCTGCTTCAGCAGGTGGGAAAGGGGAGACGGATCCATCACAAGGCCGGAGGCAGCTGGACAATGATGCCTGTCACAGGAGAAAGGGCATCTCGGTATTCAATCATCGCTCACCTTTCCGCGTGGTATTGATTCCAGCCGTCGTTGCCAGGTTATTCCCCCCCCCACGCCCTGGTTAATGTTTATTTCTGGCTCATCCTTGGTTCTTGCGACAGTCCTAGGATATTTGTTGGCATGCTAGGCTTTATTCACGTACTTGATATTTTTCGAGGGCCATGGTTGGTTCTGGATTACCTAAAGACCTGTCCCACCCTACAGTTTGATTATCCTTTGGTTCTATTTAGCGATCAGGGTTGCTTCTAGGTGGGCTTTCTGCCCCAATGGTCCCACATGGATTGCAGATGATAGGCAGAAAACATAGGTCCACACCATAAATAAACACCTGAGGTTGCTGAAATGGGGGGGGGGGAATCGCTTTGTGCTAGCTTCTGGAGGAAATGCAGAAAACTGGTGACAAGATGAATTGCAGGATGTCTTATGTTTGTCTGACAAATCTTTTACAATTTTTGGAAAAAGTCAACAGGCACGTAGATTTGGGTGAACCGGTAGATATAGTCTATCTGGATTTTCAAAAGGCTTTTGACACAGTCCCTCACCAAAGGCTGATGACAAAATTGCACAGTCAGGGGATAAGAGGGCAGGTCCTCTTATGGATTGAGAACTGGTTGAGATCCAGGAAACAAAGAGTAGGTGTCAATGGGAAATTCTCACAATGGAGAGAAGTGAAAAGCCGTGTGCCCCAGGGATCAGTCCTGGGACCGGTGCTTTTCAATCTGTTCATAAATGACCTGGAGACAGGGATAAGCAGTGAGGTGGCCAAGTTTGCAGATGACACAAACTTTTCCGTGTGGTAAAAACCAGGGAAGATTGTGAAGAACTCCAGAAGGATCTCTCCAAACTGGGGGAATGGGCTGAGAAATGGCAAATGTGTTTTAATGTATTTATTTATTTATTTATTTATTTATTTATTTATTGAATTTATACCCCACCCATCTTCCCGTAGGAACTCTGGGCGGCTTACACAAGGCTGAAGAGTTCAGCAAATAAACAAGTGTAGAACAAGCATATCATACAAACAACAACAAACAGCAATGTTAAAACAGCTTTAGCACCCTAGCGTAATATATTCATGGCTCAACAGACAGCATGGGTGAGCAAACCAATGGCGGGGGGGGGGAACGAAACAAAATCGCCAAAGGCCTCTCCAAAGAGCAAAGTTTTTAACGCTTGGCGAAAGGCCAGGAGGGACTCTGCAGAGCGCACTTCGTTTGAAGACTGTTCCAAAGAGAAGGGCCAGCCACCGAGAAGGCCTGGTTACGGGTGGAAGTTTTCCGGGCCTCTCTCGGGGTGGCGACCCGCAGCGTGTGCGCCCGCGACTGCCGAACTGGACGGGCCAAGATTGAGCGCTGGATGATCCGCTCTGACAGGTAGTCCAGGCCCAAGCCATGGAGGGTTTTATAAACTAAAACCAGGACCTTGAATCTGATCCAGGATGCAACGGGTAACCAATGCAGGCGAGCCAGGACCGGGGCGATGTGGTCGTAACGACGCACACGTGCCACCAGCCTGGCTGCCGCATTTTGCACCCACTGCAGGCGCCGGAGGAGAGTCAAGGGCAACCCCATGTAAAGAGCGTTGCAGTAGTCCAACCTCGAGATCACCAGTGCTTGCACCACTGTCCTCAGAGAGTCACCATCTAGGTATGGGCTGATCTGGGCGATTTGGCGAAGATGATAAAAGGCAGTTCTGGTCACGGCAGCCACCTGGGCCTTGTAGCCAAATGTAAAGTAATGCATATTGGGGCAAAACATCAAAACTTTATCTATCAACTCATGGGCTCTGAGTTATCCGTGACGGATCAGGAAAGAGATCTTGGTGTGTTGGTGGACAGCTCTATGATGTCTCCCCAATGTGTGGCAGCGGTGAAGAAGGCCAATTCCATGCTAGGGATTATCAAAAAGGGGATTGAAAATAAAACAGCCAACATTATAATGCCATTATACAAAACAATAGTAAGGCCCCACCTGGAGTATTGTGTACAATTCTGGTCACCGCATCTCAAAAAAGACATAGTGGAACTGGAAAAGGTGCAGAAGAGAGCGACTAAAATGATTACTGAGCTGGGGCACCTCCCTTATGAAGAAAGGCTAGAACATTTGGGGCTCTTTAGTCTGGAAAAAAGGCGTCTGAGGGGGGATATGATTGAGGCGTACAAAATAATGCAGGGCATGAGTAAAGTGGATAGAGGGACACTCTTCTCTCACACACAAAATAGCAGAACTAGGGGATATCCACTCAAATTGAGGGTTGGGAGAGTGAGAACAGACAAAAGAATTTTTTTTTACCCAGCGTATTGTTAATGTGTGGAACTCCCTGCCACAGGATGTGGTGATGGCATCTGGCCTGGATGCCTTCAAAAGGGGATTGGACAGATTCCTGGAGGAAAAGTCCATCACAGGTTACAAACCATGATGGGGATGTGTCATCTCCAGGCTTAAAACCAGGGTACTTCAAGGGCCAGATGTAGGGGAGTGGGATCAGGAGACAGAGATCTAGTCTCGTGCGCTCCCAGACATATCTGGTGGGGCCACTGTAAGATATAGGAAGCTGGACTAGATGGGCCTTTGGCCTGATCCACCATGGCTCTTTTTATGTTCTTATGTTCTCTGCCTCCTTTTGTACATTTTGTCACAACGTGGCTGCAACACAGGGGTGTGCATCACATTCCCCCCTGCTCATTTCTGCACCTTCCCAAATATTCCTTTTTTTAAAAGTGCAAAGTAAACCAGGCAGAGTGATCCGCTCCCCCCCCCAAAAAAAACCTCAGTCTAGCTCTTTACACCCTTTATTTTAATTTAAAATGGGGTTTCTTCGCCCTAATTGGCTGTATTGCTGGAGGAAGTGTCTCCTTAGACTAATTAATTCCTGGCCTTTGTCCTGGTTAATTTGTTCTCAGAAAGTGAAGATTTCTTGAAGCTGTGAAGCCAGTTAAGGTAAAGGAACGAAATTTAAATTTCAAATGAAGACTGTATTCAACACTTGATAAGCAAATCAGTCCAAAGAAGCTAGAGCAGGCCACAGTTGGAAGGATGTGTGATTGCCTTTGGTTGAATTTCAGAAGGGGCCTCCATCCACATGGCTGAGTGAAGTTGCAAAACAGGTTGAGTAGCAATAGTGTTATCAGGGGTAGACCCACAGCTGTATAATAATTTTATCCTGCTAGCCAAATATGATTGAACTATGTTGGAGTGCTGCAAAGAGCTGTCTAGCCGTCACCTGGATGCCTTTAGGAAACCTCTAGGCAGGATACAAGGACAATAACATATTCATGCGCTCAGAATACTAAGTACTGTCGGTGCAGGGACTGGTAGCCGTCAAGACTCGTGTTCTCTGTGAATTTGAATAATATTCTCTTCTCAAAGCCATTTGGATTGACGGGCATCACTACAACTTGTGCGAGCAAATTCAGTAGTTATGTTGCAGAGTTTTGATTTTTGGGTTAAATTCTTCTAGGTGTGCAGCAGAAGTGCAGAATACCTTCATGCTTCCCAGAATTGTCCACCCCCCCTTTCCCCCCTCATTAACCAGCACTTACAGTTTAAATAATTCACTGTGAGACATTGAGATTAGAAAGAATAAAGGCATATCTGCCCAGAGTGGCTCTCTTGCTAAATGGTGTGGTATAAAAATAAAATAAAATCAATCAATCTCCTTACTTACAGTTCAACATCACACTGGCAAATATGACTGCTTTCAGCAAACAGACTTAAGTTCTTACCGTAGATGTGGGGATCTCTTTGAATTCAGAGGTGGGGACGGAGTACCTGGTTAATGCTGGATAGATTGAAAAGCCCGCCTGAAGAGGCAGTTAATTTGCCTGAGGACGGAAGAGGCCCAGCCTGGGTTCAGGGAGGCAGGTCATCACAAAATCCTAGGACAGGCATGTCCAAAGTCAGGCCCGGGGGCCAAATGTGGCCCGTTTTCAAATTTTGAGTGGTTCGCAGCCTCTTCTCCCCAACGCCTCAGCCTGTCGGGCATCCCTCCCAGCTGCTCCCCCCTCCCTATACTGGATGGAGGCATCAGCTTGCGGACTTATGGTTTGCCTGCCCTCCCGGTCTCCGTCTATCCCCCCAGCTACCTGCCTGGCCTACCACCCCCTGGCTCCGTTGCTGCAGTGTCCTCCCCTCCTCCTTGCATGTCCTAGAGCAGTGATGGCGAACCTTTTAGGAATCGAGTGCCCAAACTGCGATTCAAAACCCACTAATTTTTCGCAAACTGCCAATACAGCAATTTAACCAGAACACAGGTGGCTATGAAGGGGCGACGCCGGGTGCCCCCAGAAAGGGCCCGAGGGCCACCTTTGGCTCCTGTGCCATAGGTTCGCCAACACTGTCCTAGAGGCTTGTCCAAAGTCCGGCCCGGGGGCCAAATGCGGCTGAATGGTCAGCCCACACACATTTTCACCTCACCAAATCTGGCCCTCCTTGCAAAAAGTTTGGAGGCCCCTGGCCTAGGAGAAGCCACCGAGAAGGCCCTGTCCTCTTGTGGTTTTATCAAAGGAGCTTGGGAAGCTGGTGGAACCCAGGAAAGGGCCACCCGAGAAGATCTTAAAAGCTGAGAAGGCTCTTGTGAGGTGATGCAATCCTTCTCATAGACTGGCTTCAAGCTGTGCAGCACTTCATAGGGCAGTGATGGTGAACCTTTTAGAGACCGAGTGCCCAAACTGCAATTCAAAACCCAGTAATTTTTTTGCAAAGTGCCCGTACAGTAATTTAACCTGTATAAAGGTAGCTATGAAGGGGCGATGTTGGGTGCCCACAGAAAGGGCTCCGAGTGCCACCTTGGGCACCCGTGCCATAGGTTCGCCATCACTGTCACCTATTATTGGAACCTGAACTGGGGAAAGAGTGATTCCCATGCCAGCCCAGAACCCTTGTTCCTTTCTCTGATTCCTCATTCTCTTTCCACAGCCTGTATCCATTTGGTTCGCGTCGGTTTTGAGTAGTTTCCTGGGTTCCTACTGAATAATTAAAACACTCCCTTTTAAAATTGGCTGTTAACACTCACATGAGCTTAAGTTGGTTATGAAAGTGTCCCAATTTATTTTAACTCGCTTCCTAAAAAAAAATAACATGGCCCAGAGGAAAATAAATACACACTTTGGAATTCATTGTGTGAGCATGAAACTCATCATGGTTTGTATGTTAAATCCCAGTGTGTTGTTTTGTTTTTTGGTTGTTTGACCAGGTGCTTTGCTTCCTGCCAAGATTCTACATCTCCTGGTGGCAAGGTGATTTTTAAAAAATATTCATAACCCTCTGGGGTAAGCAGATGTTCACTGTTCCCCTAGTGGAACATGACAGCCGTAGCTTCAGTCTGTTTCTTATTTTCCCAGAAAGGACAATAAGGACAGGTTCTGTAAGCCCTCTGTAGTGTAGCGGTCCTGGCAGCCATCAGGAGGAAGGTCTCCAGTCCCTGGCTGGTGTCTGATGGCATCCGTGGCCCTGTTCCCCTTGCAGCCTGGAAGCAAACTCCTTAGAGGTTTCCTATAATCGGCCCCCATCAGCAATCTGGCTGCAGCAGCAACTGAATTTTGCTATTACTGGCTACCCCTCTGAGACTTGAATATGCATAATTTTAAATGTGTCTACTTTCTGCACCTGGCTTTGAACATTAAAAGGGAAGTCAGTGGCCAGCCCGCTTTGATCCATGAGTACATTCCCTTGTTCATTGCTTATTTCCTCTGCAGGGGAACCCATTAACAGCCCAAGCTTCTTGCTCCCCCCCTCCCCGGGGTCGCCGCCACCCTCTTCGCCTGCTGCCCTGTTCATTACGCTCACAACAGCCCTTGATTATCACCAAGCCTCCAAAGAGTTGAGCAATCCACCGCAGCCCAGGTAGCGAGTGTTAACACACTCATCATCCTTGTTAGTCACTGCTTCCATCCCTCTGCTATGCTCAGCTTATGGTCTGATTGCCTGATTATTTTAGACATTGCATAAGGAAATTAAGAGTCTGCCGTGCTACGGATGGCAGCTCCTGATGATTTCTGGAATTAAAAAACATTAATTACTTCCTTGCCTCTTCTAAGCCCTCGACCTCGGGCAGCAGTGCCGATCCATCCCTAGCAATGCAAGATCCTTGTAGCTCTGCAGCAGCAGGTCTCTCTGTACCACATGCAGCCCCACTGGGTGGGCGTCAGGGGTGGTCTCCTTCTATCTAGCAATCTTGTGGTGGACATGATGCCTTTGTTTTTACCCTGCAGCTAGAAACTGGAGAGCCTGTGGAAACTGGAGACAAGGGCCAGGAGAGGGTGGTTGGTGGCGGTAGGGTGGGGTGTATGTGCTGATCTAATTGCAAAAGTGTCCTGCTTAGCAGGGTGCAAAGAAGTGTGAAGCGAATGGATAGGCAGGTGATGTGGCATCAAGTCAGATCTCACCTTGATAATGGATCTAACGGAGCTTTGCACGTTAAGTGAGACGTTTAAGAAGTAGTTTTCCTGTGCTGCAAGGAGCGTTTGCCAGTATTTAAGGAGTAAATAATGCAGGGCATGAGTAAAGTGGATAGAGGGACACTGTTCTCCCTCTCACAAAACACCAAAACTAGGGGACATCCACTCAAACTGTGGGTTGGGAGAGTGAGAACAAAGGAAAGTATTTTTTTTTACCCAGAGTGTTGTTATTCTGTGGAACTCCCTGCCACAGGATGTGGTGATGGCATCTGGCCTGGATGCCCTCAAAAGGGGATTGGACAGATTCCTGGAGGAAAAGTCCATCACAGGTTACAAACCATGATGGAGATGTATCATCTCCAAGTTTAAAACCAGGGTACTGCAGGGGAGTGGTATCAGGAGACAGAGATCTAGTCTTGTGCGCTTCCAAACGCATCTGGTGGGGCCACTGTGAGATACAGGAAGCTGGACTTGATGGGCCTTTGGCCTGATCCAGCATGGCTCTTCTTATGTTCTTATGTAAATGTGTTTTCATGGCCAAACAAGGATTTGAACCCAGGTCTCCATCTCTCCTTCCACTACACCCTGTGAGGCATCTGAAACAAATGTGAAGCCATCTCAGACAAATCAAGTGACACACCATCCTCCTCTCCTTCCCCACTTTCATCTTCTTCCTCATTGCTGTGATACCCAGGGCTTCCCTGACCCTGTTCCCTTCCATCCTGGGCAGCAAACACAGGACTTGTACCTCATAAGGTGAGGTTTATGTGCCGTCAAATCATTTCTGACTTTTCAGGGGTTTTCAGCTGGAGAGCCCTCAGAAGGAGGTGACCTTCCCTCCTCTTCCTCCTCCTCCTCCTCCTCCTCCTGCTCTCTCTCTCTCTCTCTCTCTTTCTGTCCTGGGACCCTGCAGCTTGCTCAAGGCAACACAGGCTGGCTCTCCTCGTAGGTCAGTAAAACGAGTACCCAGCTCACTGGGGGTGGGGGCAATGTGTTGCCTGCATCATTTCTTGCAAACCGCCCGGAGAGTGCTTTAAGCACTACGGAGCAGTATAGAAGTAGAACATTTTGCTTGCCTTGATTTGTGTTGAGATGAATTTCCCCCCCACTCCTTCCCTTTCCCGGCCCTTTTAATACCACCATCTGGCTACGGGAGGAGAGAAGTTGTACTCAAACACATCTAGGCAGCACCAGGTTGGGAAAGGCTGTTGCAAGCCATGCAGGTGAAATGGGCTGGGCGAGATGGTGACCCTTGAACATCCTGGTTGCCAGCGGGGACCGGCTGTGAAGGGGCTCCCTGAGAAGGTGGTGGGATCCTCTTCTTTGCAGAAGGAAAAGGTTTGACGAGGACATGCCTGGGTTCAAGACTGATGTTGCTTATTTGTTTGTTGGGCTTTCTGTGACTTATGCCAACCAAGGGATAAGGATAGATGAGCATGAGCAAAATCAAAATATATTATAAGCAGACCCAAATATGCTGACAAGGTACAAGGTCAAATTGACCCAGCAAACTTGGCATAACAGCTGGGACTTGGCACGATATCTTAAACAGCCCGTGGGTGCCAGTGTATCAGCAAATATTTTGTGGTTAGCCAAGCTAACAAGACTAAGGTCACGGTGGCCCATGTTGACACTATCTTATAGTGCCGAGGTGTCAATTTGCTGAGAGCAACATATGGCGGTTAGCCAGGAATAAGGAACCAACTTTGAACTGGGAAATAGGGTCAGATCATTCTAGGCTTTGATGGCCAAATGGCTATAAGCCAAGAACATGAGCAAGCACGTGAAGGCACGTGTAGGCGAACAAAATACGTCAGTCTTAGATCATGCTTACGATACAGAAAACTATATAACCATCATCAAAAGCCATTACTCCTTTGTCCAGGACAGCAGGGCAGATCAAACCGTCTGGCCGTGCTATGTCTTGGAACCTTAAGGGGCTCTTGGACCCTTAAGCTAAGATGTCTACTAACCTATTCTCTGTACTGTATGCGTTCTGTGTTGTATCTCTATCTGTCTTTAATAAACCTTTTGCTATATAACTAACTCAGCGTGGCAATTTTGATGAACCACCAATGGTGCATTGCCAATTTATAAAGAACCAACAAATCCCAATTTTAAGGTACCTAATTTGACTTTATCAGAAGCATGGTTCTCTGGATGTTGGAGAGATCTTTGAGAGCGTTCATTGAAAATCCCAGCAATTATTTTTATTTATTTGTTCAAAATATCTGTACCCTGTCTTTCTCCTTTGAAATGGACCCAAGGCAGCTTATATCATTGAAAGACAATATTTAAAGCCAAAAAAAAACCACCTTTAAATATTTAAAGCAAAAAAAAAAAAAACCCACACCTTTAAATATACAAATTTTAAAAAGGAACAAATGATAAAGAAAAGCAACACCAAAAATACATTTAAAGCTGTAAGACGCAACAATCCATATAGATAGCCCACTAAGGCAGCCAGGCAGCCACTGAGGGAAAGCTTGCCTGAAGGGAAAGGTCTTTGCCTGCCTGTGGAAGGACAGCAAAGATGGGGGTCATACGGGCCTCCAGTGGGAGGGAGTTCCAGAGTCTGGGAGCAGCCTTCTCCCGCGTCCCCACCAAATGCACGGTGGGACTAAGATAAAAGCCTTCCCTGATCTAGACACTCAAACAGGCTCATAATGAGAGGCACATTCCTTGAGATCACTTGGGTTTCAAGCTCTTTAGGGATTTCTCGGTTAAAACCAGATATGTGCCCAGGAACTGTGAATTTGAATTGTGCCCAGAAATGTATCGTCAGCCAGAGGAGCTAGCTGCTATAAAAAAAAGGGGGGGTTAATGTGATTCCCGTAGCTACCCTCCTTCCCTACCATTTGATCTGCCGGTTGGGGCTGAAGCATGGTGTTTTTTCCTACCCCTGGCTTTAATGTCTCACATATAGTCACTCTAGAGCAGCTTTCTCTCTCCTCTGCCACTCTTCCCCACTGGCTTTAACCCTCTTGCGCCTGCCCCTCTGGTTTCCCACCAGGCCCACGTCTTCGATCTGAGCGTCAACAAATACGAGCCCATCTGCAACCAGCCAGTGGTGGCCAAGAAGAGGAACAAGATCACGCACGTCCAGTTCAATGCCATCTACCCGGTCATCCTCATTGGTGACGACCGTGGCCACGTGACCTGCCTGAAGCTTTCTCCCAACCTCCGCAAGATGCCCAAGGTAAGCCACGCCATGGCGAGGCCCCGCCGGCCCAAGGGGGGCTCTCCCTTGAAGGCCCGGCCCTGGATGGCCTTGTGGACCAGAGGTGGCTGGCCGTCTTTTGCTGGAAGAAAGCATTCGTGAGGTTCCACTGTTACTTCCGGTATGTGCCATGAAAGGAGTGCTTTTGCTTCATATAGAGGATGACTCTATCTGGGGTGCTCAGATCTGGAGGGTTTCAGGCATCTGTTTGAGCAGCACGGGCAAGAGCAGGCTTAAAACCAAGCCCTATTTGTGAACCTCCTGGAGACATCAAGTTGAGTGGGATGGAAATGGTTATGCTGGACTGGATCGTCCTCTGTCCAATTTCCTCCGGGCTCTTCTAGTGCGTTTATGACCCTGTGTGTTGCCTTGGTTTGGCTCTTGTGAGACCAGACCGCCTAGTCCCATGGAAACTTTTATTCTGCCAGGGCTCTTTTTCCAGAGGAACTGCCCTCCCAGAGGGCTGTTGTTGTTGTTGTTGTTGTTGTTGTTGCTGCTGCTGCTGCTGCTGCTGCTGCTGTTGAGATTTTCATACCATCCATCTGGCACCAGGGCTACTCTGAATTGGTTTCCAGCAAGTTACAAGACATGACATCATTACACTAGGACACTAATGTTAGGCACATCAAAAATATTTCCCCAACATTTAGCACCGGAAACAACCGATTTAAAAAGTCTAAAACTAGGAGGCAGATGCTGGACGGTGGAGGGCATACGTTACAATACATATGATACGCTGCAGTTATTTTCCAATCTGAGGAAAAGCCTGCGTAAATCGCCAGGTTTTCAACGAATGCTTGTGTGAGAGTGTGTCTGTGTTGTGTTGTCACAGTTGTGGCCGACTCTTTGTGACCCCATGTCCATGGAGATTTCTTGGCAGGAATACCGGAGTGGCTTGCCAGTTCCTACTCCATGTGCCTACAGCACCTGGTATTCCCTGGTGGTCTCCCATCCAAGTAGTAACCAGGCCCCACCCTGCTTAGCCTCTGAGATCACGCGAGATCGGATGTGCTTAGGGCAATGCTTAAAAGATCTCAAAGAGGAAGCCAGGTGAATTTCAGCAGAAGAGAATTCCACAGGTGTGGGGCAACCCCTGAGAAAGCCTGGCCCTGAGAAAGCCCAGTTCCTAGTTTTTCCCTTCTCTCTTGGGCCTTTCTCGGGGGAGTGGGGGTTTGAGGCCATCAGTTGCCCTGCCTGGGAGGAGCAGCTGATACAAGCAGTTCCCATCAGAAGCAAGCGCCCTCTCAGGTACCAAGGTCCTAAACCAGGGCTGTCCAACTTTGAACAGACCGAGGTCTACTTTTTCCAGACGAAAGTGCCTGAGGGCTACTACACGAAAACCTCTACTTATGAATTTTATCTGTTCTGACCATATGCTCATTAAGTAGAGCAGCCCCTGAACTGCCCCGCTCGGCTGAGACAGTGGGTTGGCAGACCCAGAGCTTTGCTGGGGCAGTGGTGGTCCTTGGGGTGGGGGAGGTAGAGGTAGAGAACTCACATTTTTAATTGATGGCTGGCGGGCTACTTTTGAACCCTTCATGGGCTACTGGTAGCCCCCGGTCTACCTGTTGGACAGGCCTGTCCTAAACCATTCAGGGCTTTCTATGTCATCGCCATCGTCTTGAAGTTGAACCGGAAATGAATTGGTAACGAATCACTAGTCTACCACCTACTACTGCCTATCTGGGTCTCCCCAGCAAGGTTGCAGCTCCTTCTGCCCACGTTTGTGGGGAGATGTCCCCGGGTGGCAGCCGAGTCCCCCCGTGTCACATTTGTGATGATCATGCCCACTTGTGCCAACTGTTCTCCAGCACAGCAGCCAAAAGCAGGGCCAGGAGGACTGTCTTGGAGCCAGCAGCTGGCGGGGTGGGGGGTGGGGAGTCATTTCAGCTGGCCATTCCAACTGCTCTCCTTGGCTCTGTCAGTCTTGAGAGTCATGCACTTGACATGGCTTTGGGTGCTCCTGCCTCAGAATCAGTTTTTTTGGGGTGGGTGGGGGAGAGAGAGAGAGAGAGAGAGAGAGATGTGATTCGAGGTTGAACCAAAGTCTTTTTTTCCTTTTCCTGGGCTTCAAACTTCTGCTGTGTACCTCCCTCACCCTGAGAAAAAAGAGAAAAGAGAGAGAGAGAGAGAGAAGCATCCAGCGTTCTCCACGGTTACAAGACGTAGTACAGACCTGTGCCTTTACACTGGAAACATTTGCAAAGAGAATAATATATTAGCACCATATTATTATTTAATGTTGTTGAAGAAAATTTGAAGGGAAATGAGGTGTTTTAAAAAAACACGTGCAGAGACTTCGGCAGGCAAGACGGTGAGGGATGCTTCTGTTTATCACAGAATCATGGAATTGGAAGGGTCCTCTGAGGCCATCAAGTCCAACCCTCAGCTCAATGCCCATCTGACAGATGGTTGTCCACTTTTCTCTTGAATGACTCAAGCATTGGACAGCTCTCTCACACACACATACACCCTGAGGTCATGGCTTCCATTGTCCCAGGGCTCGAACACGCAGGTAGTTGTCCATGATATACAACCGAGATCTGGCTTCCTATAGCTTCAGCCCGTTCTTACATGTCTTGCACCTTAAGAACCTAAGAACATAAGAAGAGCCATGCTGGATCAGGTCAAAGGCCCATCTAGTCCAGCTTCCTGTATCTCACAAGTGGCCCTACCAGATGCATCTGGGAGTGCACAAGACTAGATCTCTGTCTCCTGATATCACTCCCCTGCCTCTGGCCCTGGAAGTACCCCGGTTCTAAGCCTGGAGATTACACCTCTCCCTCATGGTTTGTAACCTGTGATGGACTTTTCCTCCAGGAATCTGTCCAATCCCTTTTGAAGGCATCCAGGTGAGAAACCATCACCATATCCTGTGGCAGGGAGTTCCACAGACTAACAACGCACTGGGTGAAAAAATATTTTCTTTTGTCTGTTCCTACTTTCCCAGCCCTCAATTTGAGTGCATGTCCCCTAGTTCTGGTATCTAGTGAGAGGGAGAAGAACGTACCTCTCTCCACTTGACTCATGCCCTGCATTATTTTGTATGTCTCTCTCTATTAGAGATGGGCATGGAACGAACATTTTTTTGTTTCCGTTATTCGTTATTTGTTCCATTACGTAACGAAATGACTAACGAAAATTGTGATGAAAATGCAATGAAACGAACAGAACCACGAAAATTATTTTCGTTACGTTTTGTTTCTGTTAATGGCGATGCACAATGAAATGAGCTGTTTTAAATGTTAAAAAACGCCCTGGACATCCATAAAAATGCAGCAATAATTATTTATACTGTCTGATAATACCTACCAGGGGGTTGGGGTCCTTAAAATGTGCATTTATGTCTTTTCTTAGATCGCTTTATTTTTTCCCTTTAAGGAGAGTTAGGGGACATCAACCCGAAATGGCTCCCAGATGCCTAATATTGATTTCTTGGGTATTAAAACGCCCTGGAAATCCGTAAAAACGCAGCGATAATGCGATAATTATTTGAAATTATTACCTACCAGAGGGTTGAGGTCCTTAAAACATTTGTTTTTTTTCTTCTCCCATCGCAATGTATTTTTATTTTCCCTTTAAGGATGACAAAATGGATGTCGCCACCAGCCACAAAATGGAGGCAAGCCATGGGATGGGACCATGTTCAACCAATAGCATTCCCAGGTTGCAGACTGGGCGGGCAGGTCTGGCAGCCACAGAAGGCATAAAAAGCTCTGGCAGCCCCCGTCCTCCTTGCAGTCTCTGGTGGGAGTTAGGGTGGGATTGCTGTCTCTGCGACTCTAGCTTCAGTCCTGCAGCCTCCCTGTGTGTGCGTGTGTGTGCATACCTCTCGGTGAGTACCCTCCCCTGCCCTGCAGTGCAGTCACTCTGCGGCTGCCTTGCACCTTGGCCAACTCCCGCCGCTGCCTTTGCAGCCTCCCTGCGTACCTAGTCTATACTGTGTCTCTGCCAGCATCATTTTTTAAAGTGTTTTCCCTCTGGTCTGGGGCGTTGGGGGACGCCCGCACATGGAAATGCTTTAAAAATCGCGCAAAAAGTGGGTAGAAACGACAAATGAAAAAACAAAAAACGGAAACGAAATTTTTCAAAAAATCCACGAAAACCGGAAACGAACCAAAACGGACCTCTCAACGACAAACGAAAAACCAAAATGCCATTTTTTTTATTCGTGCCCATCTCTAGTCGCTATCATATCATACCTTGGGACAAATGAGAACAGCTCTTGCCCTTCCTCTGTATGACAACCTTTCAAGTATTTGAAAAGTGCTATCATATCTCCCTTCAGTCTTATCTTTTTCAAGGCTAAAGAATGCCCCGTTTTTTTCCAGTCTCCCCTCACCTCTCAACCTCATAGGGCTTGGTATCCAGACCCCTCATCATCATCATTGGTATCCAGATCCCTCATCATCATCATTGTTGCCCTCCTCTGAACTTGTTCCAGTTTGTTGGCATCCTTCTTCAACTGCATCGCTCAGGAACACTTATCTTTCTTTCTCGTGCTCATTTCAAGAACAGCAGCAGCAACAAGCAGCCTTTAAAAGCCTCAGCTATGCTTTCATACCCAACCTGGGGTGTCTGATATGGTAACTGCATTTCTAGTTGGGACCGAGGAGTCAAAACCGATGCATTTCAGGTCGGAAAGAAAACAGGAGAGCAGAAAGCACTGGGATGCAGTGGGATGGCAGCAATATTTATTTATTTATTTATTTATTTATTTATTTATTTATTTATTTATTTTTGAGTATTTTTACCTTTCCTTTCTCCTTAGAAAAGGACCCATGGCAGTTTACAGTAATGAGAGACAATATACAGTCTAGGTAAATTAAGGCATTTTCAGTTTGAGAAACAGAGAATTTAGAAGGAAAAGGGGTGGAGCCGCGTGGCCATCACAAAACTCAAATGCAAAGCTAGGCTACAGGTGATTCCTTTATATGCCACTAATAAAAATAAAAATCATTGCAAGCTTTCAAGTGCAACACATACTTCTTCAAAGCAGGTCCCAAAAGGGAATTGAGGGGTATCTTACAGCATTAGACGGTAACATTAAAACTAACAATTGACAACATAATGTCACTGCAATCACACAAGGGGAGATATAAACACAAAGTTATAAGTGGTTATAAACACTGCTATTTTCCTTGATTTTTCTCAGGAAAAAACGAAAGCGGTCTGCAATAAATAATTTGACATCATGCAAATAATGCACCTGAGTTATAAACAAAATGTTTGAACATTGTGCTGTTGGAGCTCAGGGCACAGTCTTAATGTGTCTCGTCCTTGATGAGATCTGTTCCACATTTCAGCAAAAGCCTGGTCTTGGTCTTATGCCATTAGCCCATCCTATCTTTTCCTTCCCAAGCTTGAAGGACGTCTGGACCGCATTTGAATGCAGCCAACCTGGCTACCAAGGTTACTGAATCCTTCCCTCTCTCCCTACATCCCCCCATCTTTTTATCATAGCTGGCCTTTGGTACTTACTGGATGACGCTTTGCTTCTTAAGACCAAGGGAAAGCTTGGTATTTTATTTTATTTATTTATTTATGATCTGTCATTCCCAGAATTTGCCAGCTAGGAGGGGGGAAACCCACAATTTCCTAAGAGCTGCTTTGGTAAGAAGCAGGACTTTCTCCAAATAGGTGTTTAATACTCTCATGATGAATTCAGTTCTATATGGCCAGCAGCTATGATGGTTACTTCACGTCCCTCTCATTGCGGTTCGTGGTCACGCTTGGGATCGGTATGAGAAAATGTTATTCCATGCCCATTGTGTGACGGTGGAATCTCATCCCAACCACGCCCCCCTGAAATGGGATTTAAGCATGATGATCCATACCTCTCCCTGAACTCGGGATTTCTCTTGTCTCGGTTCCTGTTTCGAGACAAGTGCCCATGAAGTAAGGCTCGTCACGCAACCTACGCATTCTCCATCTAGTGGCAGGAGTGTGAAGTTGTATTCTCCAGTACAATCCCAATAGCGTAAACAATGCATCGCAGAGAGATAAGAAGGCATAAAACCTCGAACTTTGCTGCTTAACGCATGAAAGGCAAAAGTTACGGAGAATCGAAATATCGAAAAATGGAAGGTTGGGCCCAAAAAAAGGGAAAACGAAGGTGGGGAAGTACAGATATTGTCACGAAACAAGACGTGAAGTAACAGTCGTCATGATACCATCAACCATGCCCGTGGGTAATCAGAAACAGGGACAGAACCGGGACAAGACCATGTGACTGCGAACGACGTTATCACAAAACGAACGTCATCTCGGAACGAGGAAGACGCCTATGCCGTCTGGCTCAGGGATTTGGAGAGACAGAGGCCAAAAAGGTAGCTGTTTCCAAGCTGTGCACAAAGCGGTTCCACTTAGTCCAGCATCCTGTTTGCTTTCCAGAAAGCTCACAAACAGAGGTTGAAAAGGACAGCACAAGACGAAGATGCGATTGCCTGGGAATTCATGCACAGGAGCCCTACATTTTTCCGTGCTGTGAAGCGTTCTTTGTTCTGCTCAGCTTAGTTTCTTTTATTCATTTTAACAAAATAGGTGTATTACTCATCACACCCTGACTGATGTCCAAAGATCACCTAGCAAGGCTACGAAACAATACTAGGTGTTTAAGCAAGCTAAAGCGATCTCTTTCAGATTGACAAAGCACTCTGCGTAGGGTCAGGAGCCCTCTCTTCCTGTGCAACCAGCCTCCCGTTCCAAAAGAATGCCACTTCTGTTGGGCCATTCAGGTTCTGCTTATGAAAACTCCTCCTCAGGCATCCTGGCAGTCGCAAGGAGTAACAAAACAAGCACTGTGTCGCTCTCTGAACAGTCTCCTCACGTGGAGTCTGAATAGGCCTTTTCTTCCTTGCATGCAGGTATTAATAGCAGCAATGCTTTTTATAGACACTTATTCTGATTTCTCCAATTGCTTCCAACGGGCAGGAGAGACAGGCCATTGGCGATGGATTGCAAGGGCAATTCAAGCCCCTTTAGACCTCGTGCAAGGTGCAGTAGCGGGCGGCCTGTGGTGTGTGCGTGCGTGTTTGTGTGGCCCCACAAGACAGGGACACTTCACTCTGTCAGCATCCCATAATAATCTGTGTCTAGCCTCAGTTGCACTCTTGTACACGAAACAGCCTTTTAGCCGGGTAAATCAGTGTTTCCTGCCCACAGTTGGGATCTGAGGAGTGGATTTACACAGGGACATTGTCTGAATGATGCCTTAATGAACGGAACGAAACCTGTAATTATAACGGAGGCCTGTGGCGTCTGCCAATGACTGTCTCCGGCAGCCCTCTGTATGCCACTCCTGCATTAGGAGCACAGACTGTCTAGAATGAATGGGTCTGCCTGCCACCTGCCACCTTGCGACATTTGGCACCCAGGTGTTACACAGAACATCCCTGCAGGTCCAGGGAATTGCATTCAGGGAATGGATGAGTTATTCCAAAGGGAAGTCCAATTTTTCTTACTGTTTGTTTGCTAGGGTGGAAGTTGTACATCTGGTTTGCTTTTTAGGAAACTTTGTTCAGACGGGCTGTGAGCTGGCATTGCATCTTAGGGCCAAAAGAGAAGAGACGAGCAGCTTTGCAATTAGGAAGTAATAAAACATCATTACTGAAGTGCTGCAGAGGGAGAAAGAGAGCGCTCTTTGACTCTCCCCAATCCAGCCCCCAGTTCTTCGTTCCTTCATTAGTTTCCAGACCACCGCCTGGGATCTTTGGTTCCCACCAATCGATTTGCCTGGTTGCTGACCAACCTGGTTGCAGCTTGCAACAGAGAGAGGGGGGATGTGTGTATGCACGCGCATGATGGGCTGCAAGCCTTTGCAGGTTCTCTCTCTGTGTGTGCATGTGTGCAAGCAACTGGAAATGGGAAGCAGAGGGAGAAGACGGTTCCTCTTTCACTTGCACCCAGGATTCCATAGGGTTAGAGGGCACGTTCTATCTCGGCCAGTGGTTCTCCACCTGTGGGTCGCCAGATGTTCCTGGACTGCAACTCCCAGAAATCCTGTCCAGCTCAGCTAGTGATGAAGACTTCTGGGAGCTGCAGTCCAGGAACATCTGGGGACCCACCGGTTGAGAACCACTGGCCTAGGCAAATTCAAAATGAGAACGGATTTGTGCTCATTCCTAATGCGGATGACTAGATTGCCATGTTGGTTGCAACCAGCACCTGACTCGGCATGTTTTCAAGCAGGGGACCTCCGCTTTCTTGCCTCATGAGGTGAGAGGATCATAAGTTGCAGATGAATAAACATGCCGGCTGAGAAGGAAGCAGTGTCAGGGAAAAGCATCAAAGGATGGGTTGGGGAACCCCAGCCCTGGGGTGGGATCCAGCTCTCCCCAGACGGTCACACCTCCTTTGCCATGACAAGCTTTTTGTAGGGGGGAGGGTCTTCTCCATCTGAATGTTGAGGGTGGCTCCTTCGACAGTGTTGTGACGTGGGGTTTAGTGATTTCAGCAAGTGATTTCAGCTCTTTGACATAGCAGGCTGGAGACAGCTTCTAGTGTAACAGCTCTTTATTCAGGGAGAGAACAAGACTGGGGACTGGGGAGAGGGAGCTACATTTATAGGCGCCAGGACTGGCTAGGAAAAGATACATTTTGGAGGGAACAATTACAGCCAATCACAAGGCTGCCTTTTGGCAGAGACCAATAGAATTGAGGATCCAAATACAGCAACTTGAATAAACCAATAGGCCTGTTCCCTTTAGAACAGGAAGGCAGTTACTTCAACATAAGCAAGTACAGATCAATGCACAACCGACAGGAGTCTGAAGCGGGAAGGTTCCTTTTGCCTGCTCCCCACAGGAAGGAAGGCAAGCTGTGAGAAATACTCTGACGTGAGGTTTGACCCTCAGAGGGCTGATGTTGCCTGCCTTTGAAGACGCGGGACGTCCAGGCCCAGGGCTTTTTCCCTCCTGGGCTTTGGGCCTGGAAGAACCTTTTAAGAACATAAGAACATAAGAAGAGCCATGCTGGATCAGGCCAAAGGCCCTTCTAGTCCAGCTTCCTGTATCTCACAGTGGCCTCACCAGATGCATTTGGGAGCGCATCAGACTAGATATCTGTCTCCTGGTCCCACTCCCCTGCATCTGGCCCTTGAAGTACCCTGGTTTAAAGCCTGGACATTACACATCTCCATCATGGTTTGTAACCTGTGATGGACTTTTCCTCCAGGAATCTGTCCAACCCCCTTTTGAAGGCATCCAGGCCAGATGCTATCATCACATCCTGTGGCAGGGAGTTCCACAGACTAACAACGCACTGGGTAAAACAAATATTTTCTTTTGTCTGTTCTTACTCTCCCAGCCCTCAATTTGAGTGGATGTCCCCTAGTTCTGGTATTTTGTGAGAGGGAGAAGAGTGTCCCTCTATCCACTTTACTCATTCCCTGCATTATTTTATACGTCTCAATCATATCCCCCCTCAGGCGCCTTTTTTCCAGACTAAAGAGGCCCAAATGTTTTATCCTTTCCTCATAAGGGAGGTGCCCCAGCCCAGTCATCATTTTAGTCGCTCTCTTCTGCACCTTTTCCAGTTCCAATCTTTTGCAGATTGCTAGCTGCTCATGTCTGCTACCGTCTCATCTCAAGGGTAAGGGAAGGTATTATAACTCCACCGGATCCGGTGTCAAAATGAAAGGCTGCAGGTAATCCACCCGAGCCGGTCGGAGGCACGTTTCCTGCTGTACTGAGCTCCCGCAAGGTAATAATTCCTGCTGCACGGCCCAGTATTTAACAGTATTTTATGAACAGGCCTCTGAAGTAATTTATTTTTATTCTTTGCCTATAACCCAAATGGGTTTTGGAATTTGCTCTTAGTATCATAAAAGGGCAATCAAAGAGCTATGCTTGCAGTGGTTACGAAAAGCTTAAAGACAGCACTTGATTTTGAAAATGGATGTTTTAGATGTATCTACAGGCAGATTCATCAGGGTTTTCATTAACCTCCTAACATCCAGAAAGGGTGCAACTCGTGTTGTAGGAGGCAAAGAAGGGAGTATTTGGGAAGAAGACTGTTCTTTCAAGTGCAGCAGTGGTGGAAAAGGCTGTGGCTGCTCTGTGACTTTTTGTCATGAGCTCTCTTTCTTGGTTGTCCTGCGAGGGCCGCCTGAGCAGGGCCTCCGTGGCACATCTAGGCTTCCTCCCATTGATCAGGATGCACAATGCCAGGCATCGGCACAAGCATTTTACCCCCCCAAGCAAAAGAGGGTCTTGAGCTCGTTGGCTCATCTTACCAAAGCCGGCTTCTGGCCTGATGCCCATCATGTGGGCTGTCCTGAGAGCGGGGCACAGCTTGGAGAGGGTAGTGGCGCATTTCTCCGCCTGAAAGGGGATGCCGTACAGCCCACCGTGTGACAAAAGAGCAAGACTGACTCTTCTGGGTCTGTGCCAAACTCCTCCTCCTTTCCCAGAGATGGGAGAAGCTACTCCTTGGGACTACTGGAGCCTCCCACTTAGCATGGATGTAATGTTTCCCATCTCCGCTTTTTGCTCCAGATTATAAATAGTCAGTGTTGGCTTGACAGGCGGGATAGGAGGGTGGCTGCTCTTTCCTCCACCCGGTGGAGTCAAAACCAGGTGGCTCTAAATCTCAGAAACATGGAACAATGGAGTAGGATGAAAGTCTAACCCCCTGTGTATTATGGGATAGCATCGGCTATAATGGTATTATCTTATGGATGGAAGGAGGACGAAAAATGGAAATATGATAAATGGGAAGTGTGTGTGTATATATCTATCTATATCTATATCTATATCTATATATCTATATCTATCTATCTATCTATCTATCTATCTATCTATCTATCTATCTATCTATCTATCTATCTATCTATCTATCTGTATGTATGTATGTATGTATGTGTTTTTTTTTCCAAAATGAATGGATACAAATTATGCAAGAAGGAAAGACAGAAAGGAAAAATATAACTTTAAAGGAGTGGGAAAAGTATATAATTTGGATAAAAGGAAAGCCTGAGAATGAGAAATGAGCTAGAATATTCCATCATGCCTTAATAATGTTTAATAAGAAATGGAAATGCTTGCTGGGGGGGAGGAGGGGGGGATAATGAGGAAGGGATAATAGGATGGTGTAATGTTTATGGAAATAGCTGTAAGGATTGAAAGTGTATGCTTGTTCCTTGTGTAATAATTAAATATTTTTAAAACACCTCCTGTTTAATGCAAGATTCCCAAATTAAGTGTATCTGACAGATGCCTCTCCAACTTTTGGAGCTTTCACCACCTCTTGAGGTTATTAGTTCCGTTGCCATACCACTCTAACAGTTGGGAGGTTTTTCCTGATATTCATCCAAAAGCTCACGCCTTGTAACTTGAGCCCATTGTTGCGTGTCCTGCACTCTGGGGTGATCAAGAACAGGTCCTGCCTCTCCTCTGTGTAGGACCGCCTTTTAAAAGTGTTCTGCTTATATACCACCCCATAGTGCTTAAGCACTCTCTGGGCGGTTTACAGTTTAATTATGCAGGCAACACATTGCTCCCCCTTCTTGTATCATGGCCCTGGGAGGGGAATCCGGCCTCAGATTATACACCCATAAATAAATATGTACAATATGGTAGGTGTCTATGAATTATAGAATCATAAAATAAAGAAGTTGGAAGGGGCCTACAAGTCCAACCCCTCGCTTCATGCAGGAATACAAATCAAAAGGATATCTGCCAGGTGGTTGTCCAAATTTCTCTTGAATGCCTCTAGCACTCTCCTCCTCTCGAGATCATTGGTTCCATTGCCCTACTGCTCTAACAGTTAGGATGTTTTTCCTGAAAAGCTGAAAGCTGAAAGCTGGGTTGTCTTAACTTGATTCCATTGTTGTGAATTCTGGGATGATCTATGTATATCCATAATTTCAACACCTCGAAAGTAGATTTTGGTACAAGGGTCCCTGAGATTTCTGACCAGCATGCCCAATGGCTAGCTCAAGGAGACACCTTTTTGCTGTGTGTCATTTGGTTGCTCCTGACAAATAGGGATGCCAATCGGGTATTCATGAGAGGTTGGATGTTCAAAGCGTTGCCGGGCACTGCCATCCCCCAGTGAGTTTGCATGGCCAAACAGCCATTGGAACCCAATTCTTAGAAACTCCTAATCTGAAACTCCACCCACTCCCTACATAAGAACCTAAGAAGAGCCCTGCTGGATCAGGTCAAAGGCCCATCTAGTTCAGCTTCCTGTATCTCACAGTGGACCCACCGGATGCGTCCGGGAGCGCACGAGACTAGATCTCTGTCCCCTGATACCACTCCCCTGCATCTGGCCCTCGAAGTACCCCAGTTTTAAGCCTGGAGATGATACATCTCCATCATGGTTTGTAACCTGTGATTTACTTTTCCTCCAGGAATCCGTCCAATCCTCTTTTAAAGGCATCCAAACCAGATGCCATCACCACATCCTGAGGCAAGGTGTTCCACAGGCTAACAACACGCTGGGTAACTATGGGTGTAGGGACCAATGTAGTGAGGGCGCCAGGGTCAAGGAACGTGTGCAGCTGTGCGATCCGCTGGAGCTGGTAGTGTGCAGAATAGACCACTGACGCCACCTGGGCTTCCATTGTGAGCGTTGGGTCTAACAGAACACCCAGACTGCGCACCTCATCATGTGCGGGGAGAGTCAACCCCCCCCCAAAAAGTGAGGGAGTTTCTCATACCGCCAACACCCTGAGCTGAAGGACTTCCATCTTGCCTGGATTCAACCTCAGTCTACTCAGTCTTATCCATTTCAGAACAGCATCCAGGTAGCGCTCCAAGTACGAAACGACATTTTGGGAAGTTTCTCTCAAAAGTGCCTGTTGTAGTTTGCAAAACCTTCCTCCCAAATCCCAGCTGAGCCGAACTACAGTACCTTTCTAGCAATTAGGAACTTGAAAGATCCAGCAGTTTGGTCCCAAATGAGGCCCATGGGAACTCTGATGGTGTTACATGCTGATTACTTTAATTTGCGGCAGTGAACAGCAGTGGGTTTTTCTTTGCTATCAGACACGCAGCGCACCTCCGGGCCCTTCAATGCTCATAAACACATAGCGGGATCACTGAGGGGGATGATGAAGGGAAATTAATTTCTACCCAATGCGGAGAGGCTGCCTTCACCTGGGACACACCTAGCCAAGAATTCAGTGCTTCGACGGAGCGGTTTTATATCTTGAATATCATTTCCTTTGGGTGGCTCCGAAGGAAGAAGGGCCTTTTCTTCTGATTGTAGAGATGAAAGAATGTATTTTCATCTCTAGAATCAGAAGAAAAGGCCTCTGACTTTCAAAGCAGCCAAGAGGCAATATGTGGCCAAGGCCATTATGATGCCAGAGCCTGGCCTGCTCGTTCTGAAAAAACAGAAGACAAATGGAATTGAAAGGAAGATATGCACGTATAACTACATTCTCCAAGGACAAAGGAAGAAAGCAAAGGGCTAAGGAAAACAGACAGTGTCTTTCCTTTACAAAGAAAGGCTGCATTCGGGGTGAGGGCTGGAGGGACTGAGCCAGGAGCCAGTGCTGAGTACTGGGGAAGGGGGGCAGACTGCTGTTGCCTGTGTACACCATCCTTTTTTGAGCTGATCTTTGTCCCTCCTTGATGCAAATGCAGAGCGAAAAATAGTCAAATCTGTGGATTGCGAACTGCATTGGTTAAAAAGCTCCAGTGAGACCTGTTTTGCTTTGGCCGCCTGAGGAGTCACCCAAGAATTGCTGAAGCCAGCCAGCCCGAGAGCATGACTCTTTCGACTTCTGTTTGCTTTTCTTAGATATCTCTCAATGGGTCTTGCAAAGGCAAATTTTACAAAACAGGGCTTTTCTGATTTAAAGTTACGTAACAGGCAACACAAACAGTTATAGCAACTAGAGACGGGCACGAATAAAAAACATGGCATTTCATTTGTCGTTTGTTGTTTGGAGGGTCCGTTTCGGTTCGTTTCCATTTTTCGTGAATTTTTGCAAAAAAATCGTTTTCGTTTTCGTTCGTTTCGTTACCATTTTGTTACCATTAATTTCAATATTTTTGTGATTTTTTTTAGGATTTTAAGCAATTCAGTCATATTGCAGTAACGGAAATGAAACACACAACAAAATTTCCAGTGTTTCTGTTCGTTTCGTTTCGTTTTAGAGACAAAATTCGTTTGTCGTTTCGTTACGTAACGAAATGAAAAAACGGAAACGAAAAATTGTTTGTTTCGTGCCCATCTCTAATAGCAACATCCAAATGCTGTTACATGTGCACCCAAGACCTTGGCAACAGCACCAAAGTAGAAGTTGCGTGTAGAATTGCAAAGTCTAAGTGTCCCTTTGATGCCAACTTTAGACAAAAATCTAAGACAGTGTTGGCGAACCTGTGGCACGGATGTCAAAGGTGGCACTTGGAGCCGTTTCTTTGGGCACCTGGCATCGCCCCTTCACAGCCACCTGTATTCAGGTTAAATTGCTTTATTGGCACTTTGTGAAAAAAAGTAGTGGGTTTGGAATTGCAGTTTGGGCACTCGGCCTCTAAAAGGTTTGCCATCACTGCTCTCTCTTGGGTTGTGTATCCATAACATAGAAGAATCAGCTCCACATGCACAATCTTCAAACCCCTGTAGTAAAATATTAGTTCAATTGCCTGGATTCACGTTGTGGATTAATCCCTCCAACACAAACAGAGCACAATTATGCTGAGA
Organism: Phrynocephalus versicolor; assembly: GCA_023846285.1. Taxonomy (NCBI): domain Eukaryota; kingdom Metazoa; phylum Chordata; class Lepidosauria; order Squamata; family Agamidae; genus Phrynocephalus; species Phrynocephalus versicolor. The sequence goes on from JAHTLZ010000328.1 coordinate 2,498,138, forward strand.
GCAAGTTGGCAAGGGCCTCATCAACCCAAATGGCAACAGCAGCTCTGGCCTCTTCAGCTCTCCTGCTTTTTCCAATTCAAATCTCTTACTTGCAGCCCTGCTCATTCTTGATCCCATCTCTTTTAGCTGAACCAATATTTCATAGGGGTTACGGAAGTTTACTCCCAAAGACCAGACCTGAGATAATGGCAGACAGGGAAGCATGTTATTCCTATGACCACTTAGCTGAGATAGATATGTTTTCATTTTTGCAACAGAAATGGAGTGTAGGTAAGGGGATCCCTTCCCCACCTCATCTCCTTGAGCAGCAAACATGCCTCATTAAAGGCTAACCCATTTACTATTTGGTATAGGCATGCATCTCAAGAAGTAGATGCATTCCAAGAAAGCTTATCCCGCATCGTGGTTGCTAGTCTTTGAGGCACCGCAGGCTCTTTGCTCTTTATGACTTCTGCAGACTAACTGCTAACTTCTCAAGAAATTTCTTCCTCTGCTTGCCCGTCTGGCTCTCATCATAGGCATGAACCCCAATGAAGAGCACAGTCCCTGGCACTATGGTGCACGCTGGCAAGTCACGGCATAGGATAGAGGTATTTGTTTCTTTATTATTACATTTATACCCCACTTTCCAGCCTCATGGTGCAGTGGTTAAATGTCTGTACTGCAGCTAAAACTGTGCTCACGACCTGGGGTTCAATCCCAGGTAGCAGGCTCAGGGTTGACTCAGCCTTCCATCCTTCCAAGGTCGGTAAAATGAGTACCCAGATTGTGTGTGTGTGGGGGGGGGTTAAAATGTGTAGTCTGCATACTGTAATTAAACTGTAAACCGCCCAGAGACTACTTGAAGTGGTATGGGGGGTATACAAGCAGAACACTTTGCTTTTTTGCTTTGCTAAAAATGCTGCTAAAGTTTGCTTCTGGAAGAATTAAAACATGCAAAACCACATTTAACAACATAAAACGGTACAATCATTTAAGTCAACCCCACTGTAGAAATCCTTGTTGTTGTTGTCGTCATTGAAATTTTTTTTTTTACCCAGGGTGTTGTTAGTCTGTGGAACTCTGTGCTACAGGAGGTGGTGATGGCATCTGGCCTGGATGCCTTCAAAAGGGGATTGGACAGATTCCTGGAGCAAAAGTCCATCACAGGTGACAAACCATGATGGGGATGTGTAACCTCCAGGCTTAAAACCGGGGTACTCCAAGGGCCAGATGCAGAGGAGTGGTATCAGGAGACAGGTATCTAGCCTTGTGCGCTCCTGGAGGCATCTGGTGGGGCCACTGTGACATACAGGAAGCTGGACTAGATGGGCCTTTGGCCTGATCCAGCAGGGCTCTTCTTATGTTCTTACGAGTTGTTGTTGTTGTTGTTGTTGTTGTTGTTGTTGTTGTTGTTGTTGTTGTTGTTGTTGTTGTTGTTGTTGTT
>JAHTLZ010000328.1:2534614-2545999 GCA_023846285.1 Phrynocephalus versicolor
TGTGTGTGTGTGTGTGTGTGTGTGTGTGTGTGTGTGTGTGTGTGTGTTGGGGCTCTGAACTGCTTGCAGACAATCTGCGCCTCCCGAGTGGCCAAATAACATGACTATGCCACTATTTGTCTCACCTGTGCCTCCCCCCCTTGCTGAATTTCTTTATTTTATGACAAACACAAAAGCAGCCCTTTGAGGCTGGAGCTGCCTTTTGCATGAATGTCTTCTAAAGGGAATGAATTTGGCTGAGATCAATTTATTTACTTAACGAACCATTGGGCCCCCCCAAACCAAACGGGTCCCATGGAAATGCTTTTGTTCTGTGCTCCCCCACCCACAAAAGAGAGGTAGCCCTTTTTGTCATTTTCAGCTTCCAGAACAAAAAACCAAAACACACCCTATAAAGATGGGAGAGTTCAGTGGATGAGGTCTCTGGTTTGGAAGCCAGAGGCTGCGAGTTTGATTCCCCTCTGGGTCTCCTTGGCAGGGGGTGGACTGGATGACCCTCAGGGAACCCACCCAGCATTGCCATTCAAAGGTCATTAGGTGGCAAAAAGCACTTGTGCCCGTGTGGTCCACCCTGGGCTGGAACTTTACCTTGTTCACTTCACACTGACAACCTTTATCACTTTACATGCCTGCTTCTTGGGAGGAAAGCGATGGCAAACCTAGGCAGCATCTTAAAGAGCAGAGACATCACTTTGCTAACTAAGGTCAGGATAGTCAAAGCTATGGTTTTCCCAGTAGTGATGTATGGAAGTGAGAGCTGGACTATAAAGAAGGCTGATCACCGCAGAATTGATGCTTTTGAGCTGTGGTGCTGGAGGAGAGTCTTGAGAGTCCCCTGGACTGCAAGGAGATCAAACCTATCCATCCTGAAAGAAATCAACCCCGAATGTTCACTGGAAGGACAGATTTTGAAGCTGAGGCTCCAGTACTTTGGCCACCTCATGAGGAGAGAGGAGTCCTTGGAAAAGTCCTTCCCTGTTGTTGGGAAACATTGATGGCAAAAGGAAAAGAGGACGGCAGAGAATGAGATGGTTGGACGGTGTCATCGATGCAACCAATATGGATTTGACCAATCTCTGGGAGGCAGTGGAAGATAGGAAGGCCTGGCGAGCTCTGGTCCATGGGGTCACAAAGAGTTGGACATGACTGAATGACTGAACAAGAACAATGCCTTCCAGTGCTTTAAAACAATGTGCCTTGGCTGTCATTTTAAAGGGCAGCCAGGCTTCAGCTGGACCACAGAGCTGCACTCACCGTGCAGGTGGCTGGAGGGCAGCAGCGGCCAGGGACCCTGGTGGCAATGGCAGGGACCTCTTCAGCAGTCAAGGAGATGCCTTCTCCCCGACTGTGGCTGCCAACAGGTGCCCAGCGGTCCCGCAGAAAGGAAGGACCTAGAGACCGCGTTGCAGGATGAAAGCACCCATACCAGAGACTTGGGGCGAGGAATATAAATGACAGCAGATAGGGAAAATGTTTACCATTGGGGGGAGCAAATGTGGAAGGGACTAGACGAAACCTAGTGGTGAGGCTCTCCCCTCGACCCCTCTCTAGTTTAGAATGACAGGTTTTGAACTCTGGACAACCATGAGCCTGAGCACCAGTGTCACCAGTTCGTTTATGCTTATTTGTTTGTTTGGCTCTATAGCCGCACACGGCAGATCTGGGCAGCTGTGGTCATCATTCACTGATATGCAACATAAGTGAACGTGTGATCAACGCCCAGCCGAGACGGAGCTTTTTTTATTGCTTAGCACGATCTCCAGCGGGATTTTCCATCAAGATTGGCCGCACAGTAAGCCAAGGCGCTCATTATTGAGGCATCCGGTGGGTCATGGGGCCATGCCATATGCGTGCCCATTGGTGAGCTAGTGAGCCACATCTGAACCGGAGCCTGTTGTTAACCGGTGAACCATCCTGCCAATGAGGATTCTGTTAATGTTTACCAGGGAAGGGCTTTGCTTAAAGCTCCACCATCCATTTAGAGTTAGACGGTTGAGCGTGGAACAAAAACATCTAATTGTTAAACCCAACTCCAGTAAAACCAGCAAATCAAGTGGATTTTGCTCAGTTAGTTCTTGTGATCCATTTTGCCTCATTTCTCTAGTGCCCTTTTTGCAACATAAGGGCCCAAGGTGACTCTCAAAAGGCTGAAAAACAGATGCAACCAAAACTACCACCAGTCTTTGAAGAAACATGTAAGGGTCAGAATCCTAGTTGATTTGTACTTCCATGTAGGCGAAATCGCCTACACTCTGATTCTGGGTTGGCCTGGATTCACACAGAATGCTAAATGACAAGGCATTAGTTGCCTGCTCGCCTGGCTGGCTGAGCACGCAGTCACAAGACCAGCCTGCAAATGACGCCTCACTAATTAGCCGCAATTAGCCACCATGACAGGCGTGGTTCACATCCTCTTGAGGAAAACCCCAAGAGATGCTGGCGAGCCTTAACAAGGCCACCAAGTTAAAAAAATATATCTTAAACATATTTTGTTTCTTTTTTTAAATGAAAGCCATACAATGGATGGCATTTTGCATATGAAATAATAATTTAAAAAAAAGATTCCCTTTCAATGCCAGCTATTTAGCAGAGCTCCTAAAAGCTTACCTAGAAAGAAAGCCCTTTGCTTGCCAACGGAAGATAAACAGGAAGAGGGCCAAGCAGGATTCGCTTAAATAAGACCCAATGATATTTAATTGGCCCACCCTGGAGGCGATTAACACACATTTGAAGCATAAATGGAATGAGTCTGTTTATAAGCAGAAATAGCTGAACCATACCCTCTCCGGAGTTGTCAGGACCTCAGGCAGAGTGTGCGTACTCACGTACGCTCCTTGTCATCCCTGGGTTGCTTCTCAATTTGCCAATCTGGTCATCAGGTTCCAAGAGGGAACAGTCCAACCATTGCACCAGTGTCACCAGTTCGGTTGAATGCAGGGAGTCAAGTCAACTCAGAACCCAGCCAGCCCTTCCTCCTCCCACCCCACCACCCCACCCCAAGAAATAGATTGTTTTTTTTAGGGACTCAGGCTTAGAGGCTTGAGATGCAGGACTGTTCGGGCAAGCTTTCCCTGGATGATGGACTACCTCTTATGTGTCTTTTATATGAATCTACCATACATGGCTACACAGACTTTTTATAACCACGTATAACTTAGATGGTCCACCGTACATGATTACATGGAATTTTTACTCTTCTCTTTAATTGCTCGCGTTTTCTGTGGGGGATCCGGATGAATGTGTTTTTTATATGAATCTACCATACATGACTACACCGACGTTGTGTTCATAACCACTTATAACTTTGTGTTTCAATCTCCCCTCGTGTTATTGGATTGACACTATGTTTTCAGTGATAGTTTCCATCCCTCTTAGATGGCCCACCGTACATGATTAGATGGAACTTTTCTCTTTAAGCTTGCATTCTCTTGTAGCTTTAATGTCTTTTAACGCTGTAAGATGTCCCTCAATTCCTTTTGACCGTTACTTTCTCAAACTTGAATACATCTCCATTGTACGGGCCTGTATATTGTCCCTCATTGTTGTAAGCTGCCTTGGGTCCTTTCCCAAGGAGAAAGGCAGGGTGGAAATACCATAAATAAATAAATAAATAAACCAAGGGCTCGAACTTGGACCCAAAGACTTGCCGTCCTCTCTTGGCTTTTAGATGCATGCTGCAATGGTGCCAGCCTCCCCCCATCTCAGGGCTTTAAAAGAGACTGTTTTGACCGTCTAATAATCAGGCTCTCTAAGCCTAGCAAATCCGGTCACAGCAGATGCAATCTGTCTTTCCAGGGGCTGGGCAAGGGGGAATTGAGTTATCTCCACCCCTACTGCCCGCCCCACGGCCAGAGGTTGCCATCATCCCCATGGCTGCCCTTTGCTACCCTCCCTCCCCATTCCCCTTCTTGTTTAATCTTCTTCTCGGCCTGCCTGGCAAATGCAGCCTTTGAGTTGCTCCCGATGATGGTGTGAAATCCTCATTTGTTCCGTGAGTCAGCTGGAATCCACGGGGGCTCCACTGGACAGGCTTTGAGGAGGGGGCAGCAGATCAGCAGCAATGCAAGTGGGCAGAACAAAAGCAGGCTCCTCGTAGAACTAAATGGCTCCCCCCCCACACACACACACAGGCTCAAAACACATTTTTTTCTTGCTAGCTTTGTCGAAACATGTCATTATTTCCTTTCTAAAGAGCTGGGCCAGTGGCACATTCGTTTTGCTCTTCTGCAGCAGCTGCTGAGGACTTTGGAGAAGAACAATAAGGACTACGCCATGGGTGGGGAGCATCGGGCCCTCCAGATGTTTTGGCCCATAACTCCCAGCATCCTGAGCCTATACTGCTCATGATGAAGGGCGGTGGGAGTTGTGGTCTAGAACATGCAGAGGGCCGAAGGTTCCCCACCCATGGACTATGCCAATGTGTTCCAAAAGGTGCAATACCAGAACTAGGGGACATCCATTCAAATTGAGGGCTGGGAGGGTGAGAACAGACAAAAGAAAATATTTTTTCACCCAGTGTGTTGTTGTTCTGTGGAACTTCCTGCCACAGGAGGTGGTGATGGCATCTGGCCTGGATGCCTTCAAAAGGGGACTGGACAGATTCCTGGAGGAGAAGTCTATCACAGGTTACAAACTATGACGGAGATGTGTGTAATCTCCCATCTCGTGCGCTCCTGGACGCATCTGGTGGGGCCACTGTGACATACAGGAAGCTGGACTAGATGGGGCCTTTGGCCTGATCCAGCATGGCTCTTCTTATGTTCTTATGTGCCCCACCTGCCCACAGGAAGCCCCCTCCCCCTGTGCAGCAGATACCATGTTGTGATGTCGTTGTTGTGTGCTACCAGATCACTTGCCATTGGACGGCAACCCTATGAATTAGTGACCTCCCAAAGGTCCTGTTATTAGCAGCCTCCCTCGGATGTTGCAAACCATGGCTTCTTTCATTGGGTCAACCCTCTTGTGTTTGGTTCTCCTCTTTCCCTTCCACTTCTTCCTCGCATTTTTTTTTCTCTTTCTGCCGCCCAAGAATTATTCCAGCCTTCTTGTGATAAGCGACGCTAATCGCTGTCTTCTCTCCCCAGGAGAAGAAAGGCCAGGAGGTCCAGAAAGGCCCCGAGGTGGAGATCGCCAAGCTGGATAAACTGCTGAATCTGGTGAGAGAGCCGGCAGCCAAAAGCAGCAAGTAAGGGGAGGGGGGGTCCCTCCCTTGGGTGGCCCCCTCTTTTCCCCCAACACCACCACCCCCCTTGTCGTCAGGATGCGCCAGGCTCCGGGAACAGGCACCCCTTTGTAAGGACCAGAGCCGGACATAAGCAGCTGCACCAACGCTTCTGGATTTGGAACAAAGAAGGCTAGTGTTTTTGTTTTGGCATCCACAAAATAAAAAAGAGAACTGATTGCACCCGGAATGTACACAGCCTCTCAGCGAGGGAAGTGGTGTTTGTTTGTGTGTTGTGTTTGCGTGTGTGCACCAACACGGTGTTGACTAGATTACGGAGAGGGAAACACCCAGCACGGCCACAGGACAAAACCCCCTGCAGCTGCTGCCTGGAGTGAATGATTTGCACTACAATGCCCATCAGCCCTTTCTCACAGGACTGATAGCAATGGTGGCCCCAAACATCTGAAGGGCTGTGTGTCCCTCCTCCTTAGATCAAGGCGAGGAGTTACTGGCCCTCCAAGTACATTTGGCTTCAGCTTCTTAGCCCCTGCCAGCATGGAAAAGCGAGGAAGGGTTTATGGGAGTTATAGTCCCAAACGCCTGGGGAGCCAACCACACTGCCACCTCCCCAGATGGTTCAGCACAGCCTCTCCTCCCACTCCTCCAGGATCCGTTCAGCTTGGGTTCAAGGCGGACTGAATACGAACACCACGAGAGCACCTCCTAAGCGCCCCCCCCCACGAATGCACAATATTGCTGTGCATCCAGCCAGCCTAGCCAAAAGGCAAAGTACACACTACCAACAGTCTGTTATGAAAACAAGCCTTGAGGTTCCATGCAGGATTTGGGAATCATAGAATCGTGAAGTTGGAAGGGACCTACAAGGCCATCCTGTCCCACCCACCCCCTACTCGATGCAGGAAAATCCCAATTCAAGGATATTTGCCAGGTGGTTGCCCGCATTTCTCCCAAACACCTCCAGCCGCCTTCTGGGGGTCATGGGTTCCATCGTTGTATGTTTTCCCTGATATTCAACCGAAATCTGGTTCCCTGTACCTTGAGTCCATTGTTGCCTGTCCGGCAATCTGGGAAGACTGAGACCAGATGCTACAACTTCTCTATGGGGCAACCCGTATGACTTGCCTGAGCAGCCGTACGTGCAAAGGAAGGCTGTCCTTCCCTTCCAGGGACCCACTCTGAGAGGAGCAAAGGAAGCCCATTGGAAGGACGTGCAGAGAGCTCCTGCCATGACAGATGTTTCCAGGAACTGAGGAATTGCCTTCTTTTTATGACAGGATGGGTGTAATGTCTAGTTTGGCCCTAAAGCTCCAGCCAGGGAGAAACTGGGGAATAGGCAAACAAGCTGTCACCATGAAGAACGGAAACACAGACTGAGCTCTGCCTAGACCGAGCATCTTCTTCAGAGGAACTGATGTAAAGGAAGCCAGGCTAGGGATTATCAAAAAGGGGATTGAAAATAAAACAGCCAACATTATAATGCCATTGTACAAAATGACAGTAAGGCCGCACCTGGAGCATTGTGTACCATTCTGGTCACCGCATCTCAAAAAGACATAGTGGAACTGGAAAAGGTGCAGAAGAGAGCAATTAAAATGATTACTGGGCTGGGGCACCTCCCTTATGAGGAAAGGCTAAAACATTTGGGGCTCTTTAGTCTGGAAAAAAAGGTGCCTCACCGGGGATATGATTGAGATGTATAAAATAATGCAGGGCACGAGTAAAGTGGAGAGAGGGATGCTCTTCTCCCTCTCACAAAATACCAGAACTAGAGGACATCCACTCAAATTGAGAGCTGGGAGAGTAAGAAGAGATAAAAGAAAATATTTTTTCAACCAGCGCATTGTTAGTCTGTGGAACTCCCGGCCACAGGAGGTGGCCCAAGGTAGTGGTGATGGCATCTGGCCTGGATGCCTTCCAGAGGGGATCTGACAGATTTCTGGAGGAAAAGTCCATCACAGGTTACAAACCATGATGGAAATGTGTAATCTCCAGGCTTAAAAACAGGGTACTTTAAGGGCCAGATGCAGGGGAGCGGTCTCAGGAGACACATATCTAGCCTCGTGCACTCCTGGACTATATGGGCCTTTGGCCTGATCCAGCATGGCTCTTCTAATGTTCTTATGTTCCCATTTCCCTTCATTCTCTCCTCCTTTCCTTCCTCCATCGGACCATGCCCTCTTCCCACCCCACCCCACCCCCACCTCCCACGTCCTGCATCCGTGAATGCAAAGCCTTGTGGGCCGTGCTGGCACAGATCTGTCTCCTTCTGTTAATCCCTGTACGTGATGAAGTGGCCAGGCGAGAGCTGCAGAGCCAAGCGGCCCTCTCGGGTTCAAGTTCACGCTGCAAGAAGGCCCAAATGGGGGGGGGGTGCAGAGGGCTGGCTGCACCCACCTTCTCTCCCTTTGCCAATCCACCTGCTAAATCCCCCCCCCCGCGTCCTGCCCTGCCCTCCATCCTGAAGAGAGAGCCCAGGAGCAGGTGGGCCAGACTTTTGTCTTCCTCTCCCCCAGTCCCCTGTGGGGCCAAAAACCAGTTGTGAGCGTGACGATGCTTTTGTCTTAAAAAGAAGGAGCGTTTTTATTACTGCAGTAAAATCACAGTTCAGGAAGAGAGACTATGCTGTGGGGAGTGGGGAGTCGCTAGCCAGAGACACACGGATGAGTGGCTAGGCTTCCTAGCAACACAAGGGAGGAGGGGTCCTCGGGGCTGCCCCGGATACCCCAAGAGCCCTGCCACGCCAGGTGCTCAGCCTCCCCACCTCCTCCTCTCTGGCTGCACATCTGCCTACTTGTTGAAATGACTCCGGCTCAGTCACCTGCCTGCTCTCTCCCCCCAAACTGCCTGGGATCTCATGGATTTAATTGGGGGGGGGAGGGAGCCTCAGAGCCTCTGGTCCCACTGTCATTGGGCAGGGTAATCCTCCCTTCCTGGCCTCTTATCATCCCACTTTCCAGCTGCAAACATACAACGCACACAAACACCCCGCACACCTCCGATTACTCCTTCTGCCGAAAAGCCACCCCTCTTGGACGGTCAGTGTTGGTGGCTCTCTCTAGCCTTCTAAACTAGAAGACCAGACCTGGCAAGCAGGGAGGGAAGGGAGGGAAAATGCCATGGGTCGCTGTAATAACCAGGCCTAATCCCACCGTGGCGCTGGGCACGGCTGCGAACCACTACGGCCAGTGAGAAGAGGAAGGCCATGCCCTCTGGAAAAAGACGCCACGGCCCCCAACGGGCTGCTGCTTCCACGAGAGGGTGAGCAAAAGGGTTCCGGGTGGGGTGCTTGGGGAAATCAGGAGGCATGGACTACGACACCCAGAATCCCCCAAACCCTGGCAGGACCAAAGGGGAATTCCAGCAGTGCGAGGCCAAAAAAGGGTGTTGCCCCAAGCGCTGAACTCAGACAAGGTGTGTGCAACAGCTTCTCCCAAGGCGGATTCCGTGTGGGGCAAAAGGCCCAGCCCTTGGAGAAGAAACCTCTTCCCTATGCCCCCTCTTCAACACTCCCCCCCCGGTCACTCTCATTTCCAAGCCCTCCGCCACACCAAGGCAGGGCCTTTGCAACTTAGCTGAGGTGGAACACAGAGTGCCTGCCCCCTTGCCCTCCCACCCACCGGCCCATAGGAGGCTGGCTGGTGTGATGCCACGCCAGCCGAGAGATGGAAACAGGGGAGCTCACCACCATCCCTGCCCATTCTCGCCCAGGCACCCCTTTCCCCCACACCTCTGACTGCCGTTTTTTCCTCCCCTGTTTTGCTGATCCTTCCCAACTGGCCTGAGGACCACAGGGCCTCTTTCCCCTCTCCTGCTGGCCATCCCTCGTGCCCTGCAACCAGGTTCCTATCGCAGGCAATGGGAGCAAGATGCTCCGGAAGGGGTACGAAAGGGAAGCGATGAGGCCCAGGAACCCCAGAGGCCAACCTAGTGGATTAAAAAGCCCTTGAGCGCCCAGGAGGGTTGGGACCCAACATCAGAGGCACCCCAGCTCCTCCCCCTGAAGAAGGGGCGCTCTACCCCGCCAGCCACCCCTCTTGCCCCATCTGTGCCCGGCGGTCTGCCAGGGATGGCCTCCAACAAGGCTTCCGACCCGACCTCTTAGCATGACTCCGCTCCTTGTCTGTGCCAGGCAGACTTAAGGCCCCTGAAGAACGAGGGGCCAGGGTGGGGGGCCCGTTGGCCCACTAGGAGGGGAGAAAGGAAGTCTCTCCAGGAGACCCTGGGCCATCCGAGAGCTTCTTGGAACCCAGAGGGTGGAACAGAACGTTCCAGAAAAGGCCAAGCTGAGTTGCTTCTCCATGGCCGGGCTAGCCACCATCTTGACAGGGCCAGCCGCTGAGCGCGGCATGGCCAACAATGAGGCAACCAAGGCCATCGTGGGGGGACCCCGCACGCCAGGAGAGCAGAACCGACTCGCCTCTCTGTCCGGTCTCCTTTGGCCTTTTAGGGGGGGCTCCTTGTGCTAAGGTTGGGACAGCCCTCCGTGTGTCTCCAGGGCAGGACCGCGGGCCACTCATCTCTGCTTGCGGCAACCCACCACTCCCCAAAAAGTGCTCGTCCACAGCCTGGCCCACGGGCGGAAGCTTTGAGAAGATGTGCTTTTTTTTAATCCAAGGAGCCCCTGGGCACAATGCTCGGCGTGGCTGACGGCCTGGCGTCTTGGAGGGTCAAACCTGGAGCAGGTACTTCTCCTCATTTCCCCGCTCGTCCGTCTCGGAGGAAGGGCTCTGGTCCGGGCAAGAGGGCGTCCTGCAGGCCTTGCAGAGGATGAGGAAGAGGAGGAGGACCAGGAGGGCGATGACACAGTTAAAGACGATGGCCACAATTGCCCCCGTGGAGAGACCTGCCCCCATCGTGGGTCCCCGGGCGGGGAGGCTGCTGTTAGGACCCAGACGAAAGAAGCAATGGGGGTGGCAGTGGTGATCCCTCCGATCGGGTGCCTTGGGGTGGGGTGGGGGGTGGCTCTTCCAGAAGTGGGTCAGAGCCACCCGCCTCCACTGCTACACCTGCTCCCACAGAGCCTACCACAAGAAGGCAGCCAGGCGGCTGGGTCTCATGCCAAGGTCCCAACTTCCACCCTTGTCCGACGCAAAGGCCATCGGTTGGCCGTTTCTCAGCTTCCTGCTGGCGTTCAATCTGTCCATGTCCTCACCGCAAGCGACACCAAACCTCCTCCCCCATCAAAGGGGTGTTGTACTGCCCCGGCTCAAAAAGTCCCACCCCCTGCCACGACGAAAAGAGAGAGAAGGGGTTTGTCTGCGTGTCCTCTTTGGATCTGAGAGACTGAAGAAGGTGTTGAAAGAGACCCCGATCGAGATCACCAATGGGAGCGCTGGTGTTCCACTAACCCTCGGCCTTCAGGTTGGGGCAAGAGACGGCCACAGCAGCCTCCTGGACTCGGTCGGTCTTCCGCTCTCCCGGTCTGTGGCTGCAAAATTGAAAATAATAAGACACTTAGCAGGGAGAGCACAAGCTGATTCTACTGCAAAGCAAACTGTTACTCTTGCAAATGCAAATTTGTGTGTGTGTGTGTGTGTGTGTGTGTGTGTGTGTGTGTGTGTGTGTGTGTGTGTGAAAACTGACTTTGCCTAAATTTCCCCTCCCTATTTATGGAAGTCAGGAAGAAGCAAGCTGTAATCTCCCAAGACCAGGTCCTTTAGGGATTTCCTAGGCCTCTTTGCCACCCCCACAAACACACTCTTGGGGGGGGGGGGCGCACGTCTGCTTCTACACAAGAAACACCACAACCAACCCAGTGATGCATTTAACTCCTGCTTTACTCTGAAACCTAGAACTCAGGGTGGCCCACAACAAGCTAACATTATGGTCAGGCAGATACATGTACAGATATTAATCTGTAATTAAACAAATTATAACATCAAAAGGCCACAAAACTAAAAGCAGATTGGTAGAAATTTACAGCTGTCACACCTCAAAAGGACCTTTCTGTGCAACCATTAAACTGCTCCCAACCTGTGTGAAAAGATCCCTTTACTAATTACTGAAAGGAAGGAGAACAGGGGAGGAGGCCAGCCTACCAACCCATGGAGCCTCGTGGCACAGTGGTTAACCCACTGTCCTGCAGCCAAAACTGTGTTCACAACGCTGGGTTCAATCCCAGGTAGCCGGCTGAAGATTCACTCAACCTTCCATTTAGTTAGTTAGTTAGTTAGTTAGTTAGTTAGTTAGTTAGTTAGTTA
>JAHTLZ010000328.1:2549509-2559747 GCA_023846285.1 Phrynocephalus versicolor
ATTATTATTATTATTATTATTATTATTATTATTATTATTATTATTATCATCATCATCATCATCATCATCATCATCATCATCATCATCATCATCATCACACAGCAGACAAGATAACTACGCTGGATTTTGTATTACAAATCACTAGTCAAACGCTTCCCAAGCATTTAGGACTATGTGATGTATCGGCGAATTATGTGAGCAGATTCCAGTAAGGTGGCTTTCTGCAGCTGACTGATGGTGATTTTGTCAACTCCAATTTCTTCTAAATACTTGCTTTGTTGTTGTTGTTGTTGTTGTTGTTGTTGTTGTTGTTTTTGTTCCCTGCATCCTGCTTCTCTTAAAAACAGAGTAAAGCATGGATGGATAGCCTTTGGAAGTCCACTAGCAACTGGGATCATAAATTCCAGTGATATATTTTCATTTAAATCTCCACCATCTCTGCCTCTTTTAGCCATTAATTGATTGCTCTGTTTTGTTTAGCTTATATTTTGTTTATAACATTGATGGATTATTTTTCTTTGCATTGGTTTTATTATGTAGTTTTATATTATGTTGCTTTAATTATTATTTTGTATATTATTTTGTGTAAATGGCCCAGAGTAACCTTGTTGCTAGATGGGCAGTATAGACATGTAATAAATACATAAATAAACTTGCCCAAGAGTTTCTTATCTGAGCAGGGTCAAAGGTACACACACACAAACACACACACACACACATCAGCCTGTTCTGCAAGTGGGTAATGCAGTCCCGACACAGCATTGGACTCTGCCCTCTGCAACACACATGTGAAACACACAATTAGAGATGGGCATGAATAAAAAAAATGGCATTTCGTTTGTCGTTTAGGGGGTCCGTTTCGGTTCGTTTCCGTTTTTCACGAATTTTTGCAAAAAATTCATTTTCGTTTTCGTTCGTTTCATTACCATTTATTTCATTTTTTGTGATTTTTTTAGGATTTTAAGCAATTCACTCATATTGCAGTAACGGAAACGAAATGCACGACAAAATTTCCGGTGTTTCTGTTTGTTTCGTTTCATTTTAGAGACAAAATTCGTTTGTCGTTTCGTTACGCAACTAAACGAAAAAACGAAAACGGAAATGAAAAATTGTTCGTTTCGTGCCCATCTCTACACACAATCCCAAGCTGCTCCCAAGGTGCCATGGTGTGGCGCCAAAGACGCTGAGGGACAGCAGATACTGTCTAAACCCACTGCTACGGGGAGATAGGCAGGATCACTTTCTCAATGCCATTTGCGGGGAATCGTAAGCAGGTGAAGACGTCTGCTCGGGAATCCCCTGAAGCCAATGGTGAGCCACTGAAGGCCGGACTGGATGGGCGGTGGTGGCCTGTTCCAACAGGGCTGTCCTTATGGTGGCCTGGGCTCTTGGAGTGAGGCTGAAGGTGGGCCCATAACTGCCCACAGACGCAGGCAGGGCACCCAGCCTGGGCAACTGTCCCCAAAGCGGTGCCCTGGGAGGGGGCAGTCAAGCCTGCTCTCAGGACAGTCCCAGGGCCCTCCTCGCTTGGCCATGCCAGTCATGGACATCCCTGCCTGGAGTTGCCTCCTCTGCCCCAAACGGTTGGTTCCAGCAGGAGACAGGGTGGAAGGACGTTTCTTCCAGCTCAGACTGGGGGCGAATACAACCCCGGTGAGAGGGAGGTGGTGGGTCTTTGCAGCATTCACGTTGTTCGGTTTGTCAGCATCCCCAGAGGGAAGAAGGAAGTAGCCGTGGCCGTCTTTTGCAATAAAACCATCAAGGAGATGCGCAGCATTCTAGAGCTGGCAGACCATTTGATGCACCAAAATCCACGCGAGGGAAGCAGTCCAGAGTCCAGGAAACCAAAGAAAGCACGCTTCCCATCTTTAAGCTGCCTTAGAAGACTCCTGAATGGGTGTCCGTCCATTCAGATGGATGGACTCGCCTCAGAGCTGTTATTCAACGGAAGAGCATCTGCCTTGCATGCTAGAGATGCTGGCTTGATCCTTGCCTTCTCCAGATAAAATAACTTGACACTAAAAACCCTTCCTTTAGAGCTCGACAGAATTTGCCAGGCCTCTGGCGAAAAATAAGAAGCCCGTGTTTCTCACAGGCAGCTGCAGTTTCTCCCAAAAGAGAGGTTCATCCCTGTATGCCCAAAGGCAACTTATACTGTCTCCCAACTTATGAATATCCTTTCAATTTATTGGCAATAAATCATTTCATTTAAATTATAGGCAAGAAAGATAAACTGAATGCCTGAGCAAATCCTTTTTTGCTTTTCCTTTGATTCAGCAGGCACATGTGAGCAGTTATATTGTTGTTTACCTAATGACTATCAAAAAAGCCCACTTAACTTTAAAAAATTAATATTATGTTAAAGGACTGTAAGTATGAAAATTTAACAAACTAAAGTTGAAATATTTATTTATTTATTTATTTATTTATTTATTTATTTATTTATTTCTATACCGCCTGTCTTCCCAAAAGAACTCCGGGCGGTTAACAATGAGGGCAAAACAAACCCAATGAAAGAACAATTAAGCAATCAACACAAAAATGAGAATAAACTTAATTACTTAATATGTTATCTCTTCTTACAAAAGTTAAAAGTGCCCTGGCAAAAAGTTATATAAGCTTTAAGAATATAATAGTAAAACTGTATCTAGAGGGTTACAAAAGCTTAAGAATACAAAGTATTACAAATGCATACTTTCTAAGTTAAAAAGGTACAGTTAAAAGATTAACTCTTGAGTGAGTCACATCTTAAAAACAACTTAACTATGTAATGTAAAAATTAGACTATAAGCAATTATAAAATCATATCAGCATATATGAGATATTATATCCTACACACACACACACACACACACCGAAATGTCTCCTCTCTAAAGGTGCTCTCCTGGCATCCTTTACTACTTGCCCTGGCTGGCTCTTTGGCCCCTGTTTATACCTTTAATTCCCCTTTATCTGTTATAAACAATCCTTTCTGCAAGGCTTAGAGGTCCTGAGGTCTGGAACATCAAGGGAAACGTTTCAAGAGGAAATCCAATTTTTCTCCACCCTTGTGATTCCAGAAATCTGAAATCTGGCAGTCTGCCACTATGTGACTGTTATGACAAAAAAACATTTTTTGAAGAGCTTAGAATAATAATACTCTGTATCATTAAGTGTGTGATGCACTAGGATACCCTAAAATCCTGAAATGCCAGACTATTGTGAATTGAAAATATTATAAGCACCCAAGGGGTACACCAAAGAACTTAAAAATGCAGCTTCATGTTTAGGCTGCAACATGGCTGAGATTGTTTTGGGATGGAGCTCCTGCTCAGCAGGGAAGATGGCTGCTTGTTTTACAATGAACAGAGTAAACTATTACTCAAGCATTCTTGAAGGCTTTAATGGCTGGAATCTGATAGTTGTTGTGAGTTTTTTGAGCTGTTTGGCCCTGTTCTGGAAGTTTTTCTTTCTGATGTTTCACCAGACTTTGTGGCTAGCATCTTCAGAGGGCAAGGAGCTCAGGGAACTAGGAGTTCTCTCTGTGCTCTTGGATACAGAGGGAGCGCAGAGAGAACTCCTAGTTCCCTGAGCTCCTCGCCCTCTGAAGATGCCGGCTACAGAATCTGGTGAAATGTCAGGAAGAAAAACTCCCAGAACATGGCCAAACAGCCTCAAAAAACTCACAACAACTATTACTCAAGCCTCAGTTTTTTTTAAAATCACTTTCATTTTCAGGACTGTTTCACTCATATGCCTCCTTAATTATTTTTCGACTCCATTCACACAAACGTCTGACTCCTTGATAGAAGCGTGACCCCAGAGGGGAGCAGGCCACCCTATACTTCACCGCTGGAGGCATTCAAGAGAAAAGCAGACAATCCTCTATCACAGGCCTGCCCAACAGGTAGACCGCGGACTACCGGTAGCCCGCGAGGGGTACAAAAGTAGCCCACTGGCCACCAATAAAAAAAGTGAGGGGATAAGTTCTCCACCCCACCCTCCCACATCCCAAAGACCAACACCGCCCCAGCAAAGTTCTGGGTCTGCCAGCCCACTCTCGTAGCCGAGCAGGGTAGTTCAAGGGCCATGGCATGGTCCTCTGTTCCTCCCACTGGCCAGATGATTAAGCGGTCGAGCGGGTGCAAGGGAAGCATGTGCATGGTCAGCCTTGCCATAGGAATGAATTGAAAATCAATTAATCTGATCCAGACGAGCATGTGCGTGGGATGGACAAAATTCATAAGTAGGGGTATTAGTGTAGTAGCCCTCTGACACTTTGGGCCAGAAAAAGTAGACCTTGGCCTGTTCCAAGTTGGACAGCCCTGCTATATCAGGATCTGCTTTGATCTGGATTCCTGAACTGAGCACGGAGTTGGACTCGCTGGCCTTGGAGGGCCCCTCATGACCCCATTATTTTATGATCCTATGAGTCTACTCCCACAACACCCATCTCCAATTTGTTACTTACAAAAACTTGTGATTTTTTCCCTTTTAAAAAAAAATCAAAGTTCTGCTTTCTAGAGAAATAAATCAGATTTTGCAGATAGGTGCCCCAATGGTTTTTAACACTGAATCGGGATGTCGCAGGGTGCTGGAAGTCACAAAGGATGCCACATTTGGACTGCTGGGAGGTGGGGGGCTAAGTGTTCCCATCCTTGACATAACAGGTACTGGCCAATCCTCCTCCCTGCCTGAGGCTGTGGAGAATGCAGTTGTGGCTGAAACCCAAGAATCCTAGGCCAGAAGAGCCCATCTGGTGCCAAGGAGGGCTGTGTGGAGTCGGTAGATAAATGTTCCGACTCCAACTCTGACTCCGACTCCTAAGATTTTTTTACTTCCGACTCTGACTCCCCGACTCCGACTCCTCTGTATTAATATGCGAATTTATTTACTATTTACTTATTTGCATAAAGTAAATATTTACATATTTACTTAATTCCTTATCAGTGAGAGGCTAGGTTACCCATGGGCGCTGCGTAACAGCAGAATACAACACTATGGAAAGTATAAGTATTGCCGCTCCTAATTGTGCGTTGCGTGCCGTATAGTGAAGCACATGAAAAGCATGCTTCTTCACGGTCACTTAACGTGTTCGTTTTGCGGTTACGTGAGGCACTGCATGCATTGGTCTTTATTCTTATAGTAGAGAAGTCATTAATTATAACTTTTTGTGAATTGGGACATTTAAACTTGCTTTTTTAAAAATTCCAATGTAAATTTAGTAGCAGTAGGAGTCAGAGTTGGTGCATTGTTTGCCGACTCCAACTCCACAGCCTTGTGGCCAAGCATCCGACACTTCCTGCCCTTTTAAAAAGGGGGGGTAGCTTTAGCAAAACATCCAACCTGTCACAGAAGGGGATATTTCATTGCAGAAGGAGGTGGCTGCCTCTCCCTCTCACCCTCTCCCTGTTTTGACACCAAGCATGATTAAAACATTGGTTCCAGCTGAAAAACACCAACGAGGAAATCTGGGCCAGGAGAAGCGATCCCGTCCTGTTGGAAAACATTCCTCTCTGTTAAAAGCAAGCCTCCCTTGCAGATCCAAACTTTTCCCTGACAAACATACCCTGAACAGACTTGCCCAGTCCCAGAGGCCCTGAGCCCGGTTCAAAAGTTTCATGACCAAAAAAGATTTAGCAGAAATCAAAACAGATTTATCATCTCAGATTTATTACGGGAAGACTGCAGGGCATTTGCAACGGCACAAACCCGGCCGGCAGCGCTGTGGCTGCGACACCCAGAAGCCTCCCCCTCCCTGCCGATCCTCCCTTCACGTGGCTGGCGCTCATGTCTGCTGTCTCTTTTTCTCCCGTAGTAACTTCAAGGTTACAAAAGACAAGGCACAAAGAGCATTGTGGCCCAAATGAGTTAGACCGCCCGGCCCAGGCAAACGGTTTTGAATGCCTCTCTCTTGCACAAACACAGTAGGGAAGCTAGAAAACAAAAGGATGGACGGCCAGTGCCAAAAATTCCAGATGGAAGTGATAATAACCAAAAGGGCAACACAGAAATCTGTGCCAGCTCCTGAGAAGGCTATCAGGCGATGGAGGAGGCCAGCAAGGGAAGCAGTTTTCCATCTTAGCTTCCGATCCCTCATAATGGATTTTTCTTTTCTCTTAATGTGCTCTTTTTGTAGCCTTAATGTTGCCTAGAATGTTGTAAGATGCCTCTTCTGATTCCCTGTTCCTAACTTGAGTATGCCTTAAATGTTCTGGGCTGGATATTGTCCCTCATTATTGTAAGGCCGCCTTGGGTCCTTTTCCAAGGAGAAAGGCAAGGTAAAAATATTCAAAATAAATAAGTTAAAATAAATAAATAGCATGTGTGTGTGGGGGGGTTTCAGGCAACAGAGGAGAAGGTACAAGATCTGGCCCAGCAGCTCTCTCTCTCTTCACTAATCCATCATTTTAAATGAACTCCAGCACAGACAACCTAAACTCTGCCTGGTGCCGCTTGGGTCTTCCATCAACTGTTTCTCTGCCCAGATCTGATGGATGTAACTTTGCTACTGCAGGAACTTACAGTCCCCAAAGATGGAAGAAGAAGACTTTCTAACTTTCCAGCGCTCTGCACATGTGTAGGATTCTCTGGGGTAAAAATCTAACCTCCAGTCTCTCCTGCATGACAAGATGAGGAAAGAAGATCTGTGCAAGTAAGGAGGCATCCCCGGTTGATGGCTGACACACACAGGGGCCAGGCTGCGTCTTGGGAAACAGGCAGAAAACCAACACGTTTCAAATGTGGCACCGGGAGAGAGATTTATGGGCAGGACAAAATCCAACAAGTGGGTTCCACATCAAATCTAGCCAGAAACTGAAAGCAAAAATGACAAAACAGGGGCTTCCGTATGTTGGCCCTGTTACGGGAAGGCACGACTCCCTGGAACGGGACAGCCGAAAAGACCGTGAGAAAAGAAGAACGTTGAGCATGAGATGCATGAACACGAGATAGCATCTCAAGCTCTTCAGATTGCAAGATCTTAGTACAGTTGTAAGACGGAACTTGGCAGAAGGTGTTCGTTGGTAGAGCTGCCACAAGTCAGGCAGAGTTAGAGATGCAAAAACAACAATGGTATCCACCTGAGGAAAGGATAATCTCAGTACAGATTTTTGGGATGTGCTGCTGATACTTGAATGTCCACATCTCTTAGCATCATCCCCAAAGAAAAATCAACTCTCCAAGCTCCCTTCATCTTTAACCCCAAAATGGAGTTTCAGAAAAGCTCACCCGCTGCTGCCTTTCCTTCCTTCCCCTTGAGTTCTGAAGCTACAAACACGGACCACACGCGGTCTTGAACTTTCTACAGACTTGCCTGCAAGGCTCACACAGGAACGAGCTGCTTGTGGAGTCCGTTTTTGAGATACACCAATGCAGATGCTCCTAATATGTTTTAACGCCTCTTTCCTGTCCACGTCATCTCTACCGCATAACGCACGTTGATGCACACAGGCCAAAGACATGCATTTTGACATGCATAAACAACGCACAAGTTGGGCTGTTCTCCCGCACAGGCCCTTAGACACCCACTCCCAACTATTTAAACGTCTGTGCAGGAGAAGATGCAGACCGACCATCTCCCGAGTGATTGAAAGTTTAGGAGGAGAGACTGCCCACATCTTGCCCCGCATCAACAGGCATGGCTCCGCTAAGAACTCCAGGTGCTGCCTCCTTCTGGTATGGAGTAGATCTGGAACCCTCAAAGGCAGAGAGGATGGAAGAGAGGGTGAAGTCCAACAAAGGCTGATACTTCACGTCCCTCTCGCTGCAGTTCGCAGCCCCTCTGGAGACCGGTTCGAAGGAACGTAACCTCACGTCCTTGTGGGGTCAATCCGAGTTCGAAGGAACGAAACCTCACGTCCTTGTGGGGTCAATCCGAGTTCACCCCGACCACGCCCCCTGACCTGCACTCCAAGCGGGGTGAGAGATTCCCGTCCAGGAGCTCGGGAATCTTTTCAATCCACTTCTCGATCCGTGTTGAAAACCGATTTCAACACGGAGGCAAGTTCACATCGGCTCAAGGAAGGACGTGAAGTAACCACCAAACAGGGCCACTTCAAATCCGTTGGGGAGAAAAATGCATCCACTGTGAGCGGGAGGACCAGCTAAGGGACCAAGAGGGAAGGCTCAGCACCAGAGAGGTGGGCAAGCCGGTGATGAACTGGCCTCCACTACAAGAAACACAATAACTGTATGAACATGGCACCACCTGGGTCACCGGAAGGAATCCCCCACACCAGGGAGGCCTCCAATCTCCAAAGTATTGCATAAACTCTTAGAATAATGGCATTGTAAAGGGCCTCTGAGGTATCTGTTAGTCGCCTTGAGTTCCTTTGGGAAAATCTGGCAGGATATAAATATAAAAATAAATAAATAAAAATCAGGTGGTTGTCCAATTTTCTCTTAAATGCTTCAAATTTTGGAGCGCACACCACCTTCCAAGGAAATGGGTTCCATTGTCATACTGCTTTAACAGTTAAGAAGACTTTTCCTGATGCCCAGCCTCCATCTGGCTTCCTGTAGCCGATTGTTACGTGTCTCGTCCCCTGCGGTGACTGAGAGGAGCCCTCAACTCTGTCTGTAGAAGCCACCTTTAGAGGTTCTGCCCTGCCCCGAGTCGGGAATGAAGGGAGATGCCCTCCGATATCTGGGGGGAGTCCCAAAGGCACCATCTGGAGAGGTGGGCTTTGCCAGTCCTGGTGTTCCAGGTCTGTCCCCTGCTGCTGCGCATGGGGTGGCATCCCAACCCCCAAAGAAGGCAAAGCAAAGCTCCAACAAAGCCTCAAATAACGCTCAGCATTTAAGACGGCCAAGTGAGCCTTTTTCAGGGCTCCGTTCTTGGGTGGCCTTTTTTTTTTCCCTGCTCATGTTTCGGTTTCAAAAACAGGCTGTCCTGCAAAGTCCCTTTGAAATGCGCGTCACGTTCTGCCTGCACAACCATCCCACAAAAGTTGGGCCGCCACCTCTCCATTCTGCAGACGTCCAAAGGGAGCAGAAGTTAGCTGGCCGTGGATTCACCAGCTCAGGAGGAAGGGCAACCCCTCTCGGGAACCTTCAGCAGCAGGAAGACTGAATGTTGGTGGGTTGGGGGAAGCCACCTAGGTAGGGAATGGAGGCAGGAAACCACCACCCCCAATCCAGCCCTCTACCCACTGCACACCATGACCAGCTCAGTCGCTGAAATCCACTTCTGGGGCTGTCCCCATTGCCTCTAGAGAGACACACACTGTGAAAGACACGCTCACCCCCACGGCAGCCACAAAAAACGCCGTTCAGCCCTTCAGATGGGGCCTTCTCCTCTCGTCTTCTCCAAGGGTGGGGGACTTAATCAGGCAAGGGTCTTCCCGAGGCCTGGAGGAAGGGGGGACCCACACCAGATGGGCCAAGACACACCAGCCGCAGGACATTTTGTGTACAACGTGGGTGCGTGGGTGCCCAACCTGCCCGGTTAGTTCCAAAGAACTGGGACACCTTTTATGTTTCTTGACCCATCACTGTCCTTTTTCCAACCAAGAGGATTTGGAGAAATCGAGGGACTCTCTTTCCCTCTCTTGGGGGTGTTGTTTTTTTTAAGGGATTCCTCTTTGATGCCAATCCCTGGGGAGCTGACGCAAAACCCACGAGAAAAACAAAACCTCAAACAGCACTCAAATCAGTGCCGGAGCCCAGACGTGAACTTAGAAGGCACTACGAGGAGTTGGAGCAACAGATCCGTGGCGGAAAAAGTTCTGAAGACGCCGCCTTCGAGAGAAGCATCCCTGGGGGGAGTCCCAGAAAAGGCAGCCTCTGGAGACGTGGGCTTCGGCTAGCCAGCGCCCCCCCTCCGGTCAGCCAAGGGTCACTGGCTGGCGGAAGAGGGCCTGAGAGGCTGCCCAGCTCCTGCGGCTGTCATTCGGTGGATGACCCCCTACCCCTACCCGTTACCCAAGGCTGGGCTGGCACCTGGCAGGCCAGGGCAGGTGGGATCCTGTTCATGGTGAAAGCCTGCTGGCACTTGCCTGGGTTGCCCCCCCCTCCTCTCCATCGAGGGCTCTCTTCCCACCACCATCATCCCCAACAGGTATGGTGTGAAACCATCCTACCTGCCAGCTCTGAACCCCAGGATAAAGATGGCTCTCTCTAGGTCACCCAAGGTCTGTCTGTCTTTAAGATACCACTGGAGTCGGCTGGAGGGGTTTAGGGGAGCGCTGGCTGGGAGATATTTGGAAGCTCCTTCTAGCGCTGGGGAGGGGGCCAAGGCCAGCTGGCTCAGAGCATCC
>JAHTLZ010000328.1:2565972-2592800 GCA_023846285.1 Phrynocephalus versicolor
TTTCTTTCTTTCTTTCTTTCTTTCTTTCTTTCTTTCTTTCTTTCTTTGTCGTTCTATTCATATTTATTTTGTTTTATTGTGCTGGTTCTTCATATTGTATATTGTATACCTTTGTGCTATATTGAACTTGTAAACCTCCCAGAGAAGCCTCGTTGCTAGACGGCACAGTATAGAAATCAAATAAATAAATAAATTAAATTAAATTAAATTAAATTAAATTAAATTAAATTAAATTAAATTAACTGCTTTTTGAAAAAAATTTGGAGCTTAGGCGGCCTCCCCATTCTTTCTGACACCCAATGTAGGCATTAGGCAACATCCCAATGCAGCCCTATTGATAAGAGAGTTGATCTGGGAGGACCCTTTTAAATCACGAACTCAGCGTCAGGGACCATTTTCCAGCCCTCTCCACGGATCAAAGAAGGCCACCAAGCCAGGGATGTCCCGGGCATGTCACAAATAATGAGAACTGGCTGGTCGGGCTGTCATTTTGGTTTTCTGTTCACCCGCTACCCTGGGCCAAGCGAAGGTCGCAGTGACGCAAAGCTGGCTCACCATCTTTTGTTGGTTAATCCATTGGGTTGATTAATTCAGACACTTCTGCTTACTAGAAAGTTTACTAAAAAGCTTAGCAAAAAATTCCTCTTGCAAGCATCAGGTAACTTCAGGTGGTCGCTGGGATTTTGAAGGAGGACGTGTGCCCACCCTGTAAGAAGAGGTGCATCTGATTTTATACGGAAATGCTGTGACACAGAATTCTATGACCTAAAAATAGCTGGGAAAGCTAACCATGTGATCCCAATGTAGAGACAAAAGTCTGGGCTGGGAAATATTACTGGCCTTTAAAAAAAACATAGATAATAATTTACAGGGTTGTCTGCTTTTATTTTATTTTACTTTATTTTATTGGACTTATATACCACTCTGTCTTGCCTATAGGCAACTCTGGGCTGTGTATAATATTATTTATCTATTTATTATTTGATTTTTATACCACGAGCCATCTAGTCCAAGCTCTACTCTGGGAGGTTTACAACGTGGTCAAAATACAATTAGATAACAATTTGAATAAATGTATTATCGAAGGGTTTCATGGCCCGGATGAAATGGTTGTTGTGGCTTTTTTCAGGCTGTCTGAGCATGTTTTGGAAGAAAAAACTTCCAGAACACAGCCAAACAGCCTGAAAAACCCACAACACCCAGATTGAATAAACATAATGAAGAGCAACTTACGTACACATTATTATATTGAATTTGTTTTGAATATTTATTTATTTATTTATTCTGAATATTTTCACCCCACCTTTCTCCTTGGAAAAGGACCCAAGGATCCAAGCTAATACAAGAATCAAGCATATGAAAACACATAGTTATACAAATATAGTCAGTTGACAGTAGCACCAGCCAAGCCAACAAAAAGGAACTTAGAAGGAGAGGCAGGTACATATGGTGTTCTAAGCATCCCAGTAATCAACAGAACTCTGGGAAAGCTTGTTTGAAAAGCCATTTCTTTAATATTCCTAGTGAGGAGGCCAGAAAGATGTTTGGGGGCAGTTGGTTAGAATCTTCTGGACTTCTCTTTGGGTTGCCCAGCCTGGGAAGAGCCCCCTGACATGGGCAGTTCTCTTTGGCTGAAGCTGCTCTGACAGATATCAAGGTCCCAAACCATTTGCGGCTTTCTGTGTCATCTTCGAAACCTTGACATCAATGCAGAAGTGGATCTGTAGCCAGTGCAGAGTGGGCAGCGTTGGGGGTGATATGAACCAGGGCTCCATAAAGCTTTGAGACACCCATGAACTTGGCATGAGAAAAGCTCTGACCACAGAGTTGAGGCAAGATTGCTCCCTGGGGAATCTGAGCACCCGAGACTCAGTGGTTGTTCCGAAAACAGGACAATGGGCTCTAATTCCAATTGCAACTAGACCTCTCGGCTGGACCATTGCATTCAGCCTGTGTCAGGCTTTGTCACCATGAAAAACGCAGAGCAGGATGATTCGGGTTAGGTTATGGTAGTTGTGGGAAATAAGGGCTCACCCCATGCCTGTTCAATGTACAACACTGGCTGTACCCTCCTCAGGACCCCCACGTGTGTGTGTGTGTCTCTGTGTGTGTCTGTGTGTAGGCAAATGTGGGTGTGGGTGGGTGTTGCCGCTCCAATTTGCAAGGGAGGAAGCGTGATGGCTGTTGGTGGAGCCATGCTCAGCAGCAAAGCCTTGTCGGGCTCAGCTCTTTGGAGTGCCAGGATGGCTGGAAGGAGAAATTTTACCCTTGAAAGTAAACACGCTCAAATTCTTCCTTCAGGGGGAAACAAGAGAGTTGCTATTTATTAAAAAAAAAGCAGGCTGTAATACGAGAGAGGACCGGATGCCTACCTCTTCCACATTCAAGTGGAGATGCTAGCAGCTGCGTCTGCCCTCGGTTTCTCAATACGAAAGCCCAAATATCTTTTCTCGGGGGAATTAGTGGCTCCAGAGCAGCAGAGGGTGGCCAAGTGGGTGAGGCTGGGGCCATTTTTCTGCCCTGAGTACCCTCTGAAGGATACAGTGACTACAAAAAATAAAAAAATAAATAAAATGCAACCCCACCCCAACAAGAAAAACGAATAATGCCTAGAAAGCAAGGCTCATAGAGGGTGATGATTCCCTGCCCCGTTTGTGGAAAGGGGCGTGTTTTGGTGTTAAATGGTTCCGGGCTAGGGTCACCGAGACCAGCTGAGATGTCTACAATGTAAGCTCTAGGTTTGAACTAGATTTTTAAAACGTTCTGCACTGGTCTCAGCCTATTCAACTCGACTGAAATCTTATGACCCCATAAAGGTTGAGTGTGAGAGTACAGGTGGATGAGATGGCTGCCTGAGGTTTAAGTCATATAATTAGAGATGCCGAGTCTTTCCACCTGGTCATTGCTGTTTGCATTTTCCTTCCATTCATGGGAAGGTTGTTGGCGTTGCAGAACCAGGATGGCAATTGTCTGACACAGAAGAGACTAATATGGGTTGAGGAAGGGTCAGGGCTGCTCAGTGTGTCCTTTACTTGAGTACAGAATGGGACAGTGGCGTCCACACAGCCCCGTTCGCGCATGAAGGAGCCCACAAGACCTCAGGCCAAATAATCCTCCACCCACAATTCTTATGGTGCCACAAGACTCATTGTCAGCTTTTATAGCACAGTGAAGACCTTCAGAAGCAAAAAGGGATTTGACATTCTAGTCGTGATCTGAGGCAAGCAGAGGAATATTTGACCTCCCTGCTCTTGTTAAGATCGGGAAAGCTCCAGAACAAGGTTCCACAAAGAGCCCTCGCTTCCTGTTTAATGAGGTGGAGCAGGCAGAAGGCAGCTAATGCTATTGTCTGGGTTTCCTCCTGTCGCTTTCCTTTAGGGACTCCGATGGATGACTTGCAGCTGCTGCCATCTGGATGCTGCGCTATAGACCTCCTCCCAGAGAGCAGCACCACAGAACTTCGTGGAAAGAGAAGACGGAGATGCTGCAGGAATAGCAGACCGCCAGCAGAGGCCTTGGCAACGCAACCTCGCCCTGAAGGTAGCCAAACATGGGATTAGTTTGCCTTAGTGCCTCAGACTGTAACTCAGTTGGGCTGATCATTTAGGGAGGGCAGGAGGGAGGGAGGAAGGAACCATTTGGGCCAACTCTAAAAGTCAAGTTATAGGTTGGTTTTTATGGACGGGTCACACAGCATTGCGTTCTTTCTGCTGGCAGAAGTACCTACTGTGTTGAGAAGAGACTTCCCATGAAATTGCAATATAATTAGCAGTATATCTCCTGCAACCACTAGGGAGGGTGGGTTGGGATGGGTGGGGAGGGTAAACAGATGGGGAATGATGTGCATAGTTCATTCATTGAACAGAGGCATCTCTTCCATGGCTGGTACCAAAGAACTGGTGGTAGAATACACCAGGCCATTTGCTGCTACATCGTGGTAAAGGTAAAGGTTCCCCCTGCACATGCATGTTAGTTGTGTTTGACTCTAAGGGCGGTGCTCATCTCCATTCCCAAGCCAAAGAGCCAGTGTTGTGCAAGTCCATGGCTATGTGGCCAGCATGGCTGAATGCATTTCTGCACACGGAACAGTGTTTTACCTTCCTGTGTTTTACGGCGGTACCTATTTATCTACTTGCATTTACATGCTTTTGAACTGCAAGGCTGGCAGGAGCTGGGGTTAAGAGCGGGAGCTCACCCTGCTGCATGGCACCTGGGATTTGAACCCAGGTGCCACGCAGCTGCCGACAGTTTCCAGCACTCTAGCCCACTCAGCCACCATGCCTCTACATCATGAGTGGATCCTAACGAGACCATTGTGAAACCCTTGGTTTGTAGGCAATACTCCGCCCTCTTGGAGAGGACTGGGGGCTCTTGTTTGGTTCTGGTTTAAAGGCAGCGATTGTGTCATCACTGGAGCATCCCCAGATGCTCCTGGCGGCATGGGGTATTGGACAACAACTCTCAGAAGCCCAGTTTAGGTTCAAGATGAAGGTCCGCCTGATTCCTGTCATTGATGACCAAGGCAGCCCCTCCGCAGTCTTGGACCGGTTTCTTTCCAGGGGCTCCTTCCATGAATATGTTATAGGGCCCTCATTGCTTCTCTCCTTGCCCTTGTTCAGTGGTTTAGTTCCGGGACTAAGCAGGCAGGATCTCTTTCAGATCTTTAAAGCCTTAAGTGGCCTTGATGCATAAGCTAATACTGTTCCTGCATATTCCTCCCAGATCTCTATGGAGCCATAATGAATTCCCATCGCGTTTCGAGGGCGAGCCAAGCCGTCAAAGTGAACGCAGCCTGTTCTGTTGGTAATCTAGGATCCATCACTCCATGAGAAGCACAGCATCGGAGCGGCTGGCCTGGCCTGAACTGAAAGGGTTTTAAACCTCCAATGAACATAAGAACATAAGAAGAGCCATGTTGGATCATGCCAACGGCCCATCTAGTCCAGCTTCCTGGATCTCACAAGTGGCCCCGCCAGATGCATCTGGGAGCGCACGAGACTTGATCTCTGTCTCCTGATCCCACTCCCCTGCATCTAGTCCTTGAAGCACCCTGGTTTTAAGCCTGGAGATGACACATCCCGATCATGGTTTGTACCCTGTGATGGACTTTTCCTCCAGGAATCTGTCCAACCCCCTTTTGAAGGCATCCAGGCCAGATGGCATCACCACATCCTGTGGCAGGGAGTTCCATAGACCAACAACACGCTGGGTAACAATGGACACTGAGGCAGCCTTCTCTCAGATTTGCCTCTCCGTGCAGTCAGGAAAAGGAGGTCTGAGGACCGGTGCTGATTTCACATTTCTGTGAAATGTGAGATCAGTCTCTTTTATTCTTACAGGAGCTGTGTGCTTGATCGTATTTCCTGCCCTTTGCTGCTGGGCTGGCATTCTTGTCTTACTATGGATTTTCATTATGTCCTCTATGCTAGGTTCGATATAAAAGTTGCAGAGAATATTTAAAATAAATTATTACTACATCTTGCAGAGTTTATTTTCCTTGCCAATATGCCCATACACATGTTGGGCTTTCTGCGGGGGTAGGTTTGTGTAGGGGGGTTTAGTGTATAATTTTAAACACTGCTCACCACTTTTAAGAACACACGTGACTTCAAAAGCTGATTACAATGCTACAGATAAATGTATGAATAATGGACTGACTCGTCCCTAAAAGGATTAGGGAGCTGACTTGTAGACGAGAGATTAAAGAACTAATTTGGCCTTCTTTACATGCAGTTCCTTAGCATTCCTACTGTAAAGCAATAACAAAGGAGAGCTAGCTTTGAAAGACGGGACAAGCCCACTATTTGTATTATAGATGCTGTGAGGATCTAAAAATACTCCCGATCTGGCAACGCTAGTCTAAGATCAGTTCCGGATCTGTTTTGATCCTCAGGATTTGAAAGAGCTTTTCAGAGTGCACAGATGTCCAGGCCCACAGCGTGCCATGCGGACCAACTACCAGAGTCTCTGTTGCCACTCAATCTCCCCCAGCTGAGAAAATCAATGCATGAACCACCGTTGGACAGATCTTGGGAAAGTGGTGGGTTGTTTTGGTTTTGGGTTTTTTTGTTTTTGTTTTTGTTTTTGGCAACAATGCTCCAAACTCCCTGGCCTCCGTGGCCAGTGGCCGTCGTGGTTGAAGGAGGTGCAAGGATTCCAGTCTAAAACAAAAGTATATTTATTTATTTATTTATTTATTTATTTTTGCATTTATATCCCGCTTATCTTCAAACGAACTCTAAGCGGCTTACAAGGGCAAATATGTTAGCCACACAAGTACAAGGATAAACAAATATAATTACAACAATAAATTTAAAAACAGTAAAACCTAGTGGCACCTCAGAACATCCTTTAACTCCCTGAGAATTGCTGAGGCCTTGAACCGCCAGGCGGAGCTCTTCCGGGTGGTTCGGGACCTCAACAATCCTAGTCTGGCCAGGCCTCCTCCTACTGATTTCAGTAGTGAGCAGTTTGCAGCCTTTTTTCGAACTAAAATAGAGGCCATCCGTGCCGGCTTTGACTCCGGTTGTAGTGGCCCTGCCCCGCCATCCCCAGTTGCTGGTCCGCCTTCGTCGCCTCAGTTGGATGCGCTTGGGCCTGTCTCCGCTGTCGAGGTCTCCAAGGCTATGGCGCATTGCCGGCCTGCCTCCTCCCCTTTCGACCCTTGCCCTGCCTGGCTAATTCGAGCTGCCAGAGGGACTATGGCCGAATGGGCTTCTGTCATCGCCACCGCCTCCTTCAGTGAGGGGGTCTTTCCCTCTCGTCTGAAGGAGACGGTGGTAAAGCCCATTCTGAAAAAACCTGGCCTGGCGGTGGACGATTTATCAAACTATCGCCCAATTGCCAACGTCCCGTTTATGGGCAAGGTGATCGAGAGGGTGGCGGCGGTCCGGCTGCAGTCATACCTGGAGGATCGGCAGTGCCTCGACCCATGCCAGTCTGGGTTCAGGCCCCGTCGGGGTACCGAAACAGCTTTGGTCGCCCTGCAAGATGACCTTCTCCGGGCGGCCGACAGGGGTTGCTCTACCCTGTTGGTCCTCCTGGATCTGTCAGCGGCCTTTGATACCGTCGACCACGGTATCCTACTGGACCGGCTCTCTGAGGTGGGAATCGGAGGCTCTGCTCGCAGTTGGCTCCGTTCCTTCCTGGAGAGCCGGCCCCAGTACGTTCAGCATGGGGGGGAGTTATCGGCCCCTTGGATTCTCCCTTGTGGGGTGCCACAGGGGTCGTCTCTGTCCCCCATGCTGTTCAACATCTACGTAAGGCCGTTGGCGGGGGTCATCAGGAGTTTTGGAGTCTGCTGTCATCAGTACGCTGATGACACGCAGCTCTATCTCTCCTTTTCCACCTCTGCAGTGGAAGCTGTGAGGATCCTCGATGGGTGCCTGGAGGCCGTACTGACTTGGACCGGGGCAAACAGGCTTAAGCTCAACCCCGAGAAGACGGAGGTTATGTTCTTTGGGAGCTCACCGTCGGGGTACGGTGGCCCTCTCCCCTGCCTGGGGGGAGTCTCCCTCCAGCTCGCGGATAGGGTGCGGAATCTGGGTGTGTCCCTGGACCCGGCGCTTACCATGGAGTCCCAGGTGGCATCGGTGACCAGGTCCGCCTATTACCATCTCCGTCGGATCGCCCAGATCCGCCCGTACCTGGACGCGAACTCTCTGAGAACAGTGGTCCAAGCACTGGTGATCTCGAGGCTGGACTACTGTAACGCCCTCTACATGGGGTTGCCCTTGACTCTTCTCCGGCGTCTGCAACGGGTACAGAATGCGGCGGCCAGGCTGGTGGCTGGTGTGCGTCTTCATGAACACATCACACCAGTCCTGGCCCGCCTGCATTGGTTGCCCGTTGCAGCCCGGATTAGATTCAAGGTCCTGGTGTTGAAAGAGACCTGAAGGGCCATCTAGTCCAATCCCCTGCCATGCAGAAACCCCCGTCACAGGACTCCCGACAGATGGCCATCCAGCCTCGTGGCACAGTGGTTAAATGCCTGTACTGCAGGTAAAACTGTGCTCATGACCTGGGTTCAATCCCTGGTAGCAGGCTCAAGGGTTCACTCAGCCTTCCATCCTTCCGAGGTCGGTAAAATGAGTACCCAGCTTGCTTGGGGGGGGGCAATGTGTAGCCTGCACTCTGTAATTAAAAAATTGTAAACCGCCCAGAGACTACTTGTAGTGGTATGGGGCGGTATATAAGCAAACCACTTTGCTTTGCTTTTTGCCTCTGCTTAAAAACCTCCCAAGAAGGAGACTCCACCACCCTCCTTTGTGGCAGCATCTTCCACTGCTGGAGAGCTCTCGCTGTCAGGAAGTTCTTCCTAATGTTTCAATGGAATCTCTTTTCCTGTAGTTGGAAACCATTGCCCCAAGTCCTAGTTTCTGAAAACATGGAAAACAAACCTGCTCCCTCTTCAATGTGACATCCTTTCAGATATGTAAACATGACTACCATATCTCCACTTGACCTTTTTTTGGGGGGGGGGGTTAAAGCTAAATATCCCCAGCTCCCTAAACCGCTCCTCATAAGACATATGTTCCAGATCTTTAACCATCCTGGTTAACCATCCACCCAGACTCCCAGATCCCTTTCACGTGTTCTGCTCTCCAGCCAGGTGTCTCCCATCCTATATCTATGCAATTCATTTTTTCTGCCTAGATGCAGGACCCTACATTTCTCTCTCTTGAGAGGAAGGAGGACTGCCCAGTCCTGGGTTGTGTCACTACACTCTGTCACACACACACATCTGATGCTAAAGATATTAAATTCAACAGAGACCTGAGAGGCCTCAGGAGAACCAAATGGCCAAAAAAGGCCCAGTTGGGTACAAGCAGCAGGTCAATGCTTGCTGAGGTGATGAGACAGGCAACATGAGACCCAAAAAGAGAAAAATGTCAGGTGCAGCAAGCTGAGAAAAACATACATGGCAGGTCAGACAGAGTTATACAGCCACTCCTCACTTAACAACCAACCTGTTTAATGACCTATCCGACTTTCAACCCGCAGCAGTGGCCAAAGCTGCTACCTACCACTGCCTAACGGTTGCCTGAGGAAGCACCTGCTATTCCAGCCCACAGGGCTTGGACCAAAGCGTCAGACTTGCCCCTGCCAGCCTGCACCAACCATGTCAGCAGCTCAGAGGGGAGGAAGCAGCGCTACAAGCATTGCCTTGGCTTCCTTTCCCTCTGCTGCTTCCAAGGACTGGGTGTTGCTGCGAGCATCGCAGTGCCTACACTGGGAAGGAGAACCTACCTGGCAATTAAGATCTAGCCAGAGGGCCCTCCTGAAAGAGCCATCCCTCAAGGAGGTGAAAGGGATGGCTTGTAGGAACAGGGCCTTTTCGGCAGTTGCCCCCAGATTATGGAATGCCCTCCCAAGCGAGACCCGCCTGGCGCCAACATTGATGACATTCCGGCACCAAGTAAAAACATTCCTGTTCAAGAAGTCTTTTTAACTGATTATTGTGGGTCCTGATGGCGATCTTAGTGCGGTGTTCTAACATATTGTAATTATTGTATTTAAATGTCTTATTGTTTTAATTTTATTGCAACTTGATGTTTTAATTGTCTAAATTGTTTACTTTGATTGTGAGCTGCCCAGAGACCTTTGGGTAGTGGGAGGCATACAAGCTAAACAAACAAACAAACAAACAAACAAACTACATGAGGGTGGTGGTGCATTGGCCCCTTCCATCTCTGCTTTACCTTCCTTTTTGTTCTGCTTCTCCCATGGCCTCCTAGAGAGCCTCCCTGCTCTGGCCTGCTTGCCTCCATACACCACTAGACCTCCACTTCATTCTCCTGACTTAACAGCCAGTTCACTTAATGACCTCGTCAGAGGAACGGAGATCCACCATTAAGTGAGGAGTGTCTGTACCTTGCTTAGTTTTGGTCTGCTGTCAGAGCAAAATGCCTTCATTTGGCTTGCCTGGCAATAAACAACAAATACCCTGTGGATTCTACCTTTTCTTGCGCTTTTGAGCACCTGTGAAGCTCCTGTGGAAACTCAAGTCTTCCTGGTTACCCCTTCCCCCGCCCCACCCCTCTTCTTAAAGGAGCTACCCATCTGCTGGCTTCCACTTAGTCTTCCATGCCTGCGGGGAAGACTGTTTTCTTCCTGTTTTCTTTAATAATGCTTCCTTCCAATTTGCAGAGGAGAGACATTAAGCTTTCTCTGGCAGAATTGCCAAGATCCCCTCAGGATCTCTTTTACAATGCAGCGCAAAAAGGAAACCTAGGCAGCTTTAAAACTGGAGGAGACACAACAAAGCAGCCGGACAGGATCTATCTGTTCATGTGTTCCTCATTGGCTCATTTAATTAGTAGCTGAACTGCCAATTTGTCGTTCTTTCGGTGACACTGTGCAGTCTTGAATATGATTGCTCTTGCGCTGAATTGCTGCCATTGATGTTTACATCCTTGCTTAGTCATTTGAGGCTGCGTCGACGCTCTCCTCCATGTCAAGCGCTGTATGGATTGAGGGTGGGAGGCAGGGAGGACCACTTGAGCAAGTAGGTCTACGTTGAAGGCCACCCAATGCCTGCCTCTGGGCTGGCAGGAGCAGCCCCTCCACTTCTCAAGCTAATGCTTGCTTCTCCTTAACCTGTTCACCAGCCTGGCAGCACCTGAATTTTAAGAGCCGAGCCTCAGGTGTTCAAGCCGACAATGGAAAGGTTTGGAAGGATAAAATGGTTTCTGTCCTGGTTGGCCTCTGCTCTCTGTCTCATTTGACCTATAACCCGGGGTGGGGGTTCAGAGAGTCTCCTACCTGGCGCTCAAGGCGCAAGGCACGGCAGAAGGCCATCTATCTCGTGGACTTCTGCTCCTCCAGGCAAAGACCACAGACTGCTTCTCCCTCCCTTCTCTGGCGTTCGTGGATGAGGCACGCTTGTCAAAAGACGGCTTTATTAACGCCATAAATCAGCAGTGGCATTTCGCAGGGGAAGTAGAGCAGAAATTAATCAAGCTTTAATTCAGAATCCTTCCACCTCGGGACACCAAAAGAGAACAGGGCGCTCTCTAGTGGAGCAAGGCAGCCGGAGAAGAAGCTTCAGCCAACTCTTGCTTAATTCCACTGCTGAGAGACCACCTTGCCTCATCTCTTTGCACAGCCCCAATAATGAAACCTTCCAGGTTCGAATGTGAGAGCACTGACGGCCCACTTCCACCCTTGGTCCCATAAAACCAGGAAGGACAGAAGAGAACTCCACAGAACTTGGGTATTCAGAGACCAGAGTGTGAGTTCTGCTTACGAGTCCCACCTTGGCTTCAATGGTCTTCAGGCCCACCGACTTCCTTCAGCGAGAGGGTCAATGTCTCCCAGAGGAAGAGCAATCCTCTGATCAGTCTCCTGGTACATTCAGCTCCCCGGGGGGGGGGGGGAGCTACCTGCTGAGTGTGGCCCCCAGAGGGAGGGGCAATAGGTCCACTCATAGAATCCTAGAGTTGGAAGAGACCTCAAGGGCCATCCAGTCTGACCCCCTGCCATGCAGGAACCCAAATCCCAGTGCTCCTGACAGATAGCTGTCCAGCCTTGGCTTGAAAACCCCCAAGGAAGGAGACTCCACCACCCTCTGTAGTGGGTGGAGTCAGAGGGGTTCCTCCTCTCTGGTCTCCCATTAAGTGTTGAAGTCACCTCCTCTCTCCTACCAGGACAGCTGTTTACGTTAAAATGTGGTGATTCTCACCCAAACATTTGACCTTGCAGCTTGCTTCCTCAGGGCGCAATGGTTAAAATGCTGTATCACAGCTGTAACTGCGCTCATGGCCTGGAGTTCAGCTCCAAGCAGCCGGCTCAAGGTTCACTGAAAGTTCCATCTTTCTGAGCTAGCATCATAACTTGTACACATTACTTGTAAAAGTGCTTGAAGTGCTATGGGGTGGTATATAAGCAGAACATGGCAACTATTTATTTATTTTAGAGTATTTTTACCCCACCTTTCTCCTTGGGAAAGGACCCAAGGTGGCAGGAGGGGCTAGCTTGCACGGCAGCCCTGCCCTGCCAGCTCTCTGCCGTCAGCTGAATGGGTGCAGCAGCCCAGGCAGTGGTTGGAGTGGAGGCCCGAGAACTTTCAGCCAACTGCGGCAGCACTCCAAAAGGGACACTCCTGACCCTGACCCCTATAGACATTGTATACTTGAAGCATCATCTGCTTCAGTAACTGCACCATTTGAAACACGACCTTGCAGCCATCTGCATGTTGAGTGTACGCATTCTGGATTCTAGCAAAATTTTGTAACTGCACTGTCCTGGAAGGTTCAAACTGCCTCACTGACAGTGATACCATTCCAGAAGGAAGGTCCTCTTCCATAACTCTTCTTCCCTGGAATGCAAGGGCAGCTAATGGTTTGTGGCCACCATGCAGGGAGAGCAACCTCTTTGGATGGTCAGTCCCAATCTCTTGGCTACTCTGTTTGCAATTTCAGTGAGACAGAGTGCTATCTGGAAGCAAGGATATTGCAAAGGGCCTCCTTCAGAAGAACTTCTGTGGTGCTCTCAGACACCCTACTCAGGATCACTTGCTTTGCCTCCCAATGCCGGTTTCTAACAAATGTTTTTGGAAAACCACTGGGAACATTTAACATGGCACAGCAGTATCTAGGGAATATCATAGTTACTCTTTCTCAGCTGAATGTGAGCAGTCAAGATTACAAGCAATGCAACAGTACTAGCCATAAGAACATAAGAAGAGCCCTGCTGGATCAGGCCAAAGGCCCATTTAGTCCAGCTTCCTGTATCTCACAGTGGCCCTAGCAGATGCATCTGGGAGTGCACGAGACTAGATCTCTGTCTCTTGATGCCACTCCCCTGCACCTGGCCCTTGAAGTGCCCTGATTTTAAGCCTGGGGATGACACATTTCCATCATGGTTTGTAACCTGGGATGGGCTTTTCCTCCAGGAATCTGTCCAATCCCCTTTGAAGGCATCCAGGCCAGATGCTATCACCACCTCCTGTGGCAGGGAGTTTCACAGACTAACCACACACTGGGTGAAAAAACATTTTCGTTTGTCTGTTCTTACTCTCCCAGCCCTCAATTTGAGTGTATGTCCCCAGTTCTGTTATTTTGTGAGAGGGAGAAGAGCGTCCCTCTATCCACTTGACTCATGCCCTGAATTATTTTGTACATCTCAATCATAGTCCCTGCAGTTCAAATCCAGAAGCTACTCCAAAAAAATGTAAGGACTCGGGGAGGCACTTCTCAGAGAAGGAGAGATGATGAGGGCAATGCACATTTGAAGGAGATGGGAAATGGAAGAGCTCTGGAGAGGAACAGCCTGAGTGAGTCTGTTTCTGCTGTCTGTACCCCTGACAGTCCCACAGAAATTGCTTAGTAGTTGGCCAGCCTGGGAGCCTGGAGAAAACCTCAGACTCTCTAGCCAAAGTAAGCCCTGGTAGGATCAGGACCTGATGTCAAAAAGGAAATTCTCCTTTCCCTTGAAGAGAAGCGTCTCCATCTTTTACAAGAACTGACAAACCGACACGGCTTGATTTAAAGACAATAAACAGCATAAAAGATTAAGAAAAGCCACTTCAAAGAGCAAGATAGAAGCCCACGGAATAGATCTGACAAACCAGCAAAACCCTTATAGAGGCAGCCGCTGTCTGGAAGAATTTCAGAGAAGCAGAAGTGAGAATAAACAGGAAGACCGACAGCGACATGAAGCTTTGCCAAGGAAAGCAGGGGACAATTTTCAGAAGTGAAACTCTTTAGGGAACTGCAGCACCACAGCCCCGAGGTAGCCAAAGGTGTTGTTATGAAAACCTCTCTCGTTTTATGAAGGATGGAATCTCCAGGCCCAGGGCCGTAACCAATTCTATCGGCATCCCTCTTTCATTGTCCAAACTGGGTGAGCCGTTCTCCCTTGGATAAGCAGCCCAGTAAGCACAGCCCTAATTCATTACAAGCTCTTCATCCTAAATTGCTACGCTAAAGGGTGCCCTGCAAGGAACGAGAACAGTTATTTATTTGGATAGTTTTATTGGTTTAGGTCCATGGCTGTCAGGCCATAGTTTGGGAGTTCAAACCCCCCCCCCAGTGCCTCTTCCACAGGAGGGACCCATAAGGTCCCTTCCAGCGCTGCAGCTAACTAAGATGATGGCGTGACTTGACTTCACAGTCAAAGAGTGAGGCAGCCGAGGCTGAGAAAAACACTGACTAGCTCAACAGCATGTGGGAAGGTTGAAGCGGAGATCTGACCCCAAGGCTCCTAAGACCTAATCCAGCATGCTAACCACTAAATATCTATCTATCTATTGCTCTGTCCTTTCTTTCTTTCTTTTTCTTTCGTTCTTTCTTTTTCTCTTTCTTTCTTTCTTTCTTTCTTTCTTTCTTTCTTTCTATCTCTCTCTGTCTCTCTTCCTTCCCTCCTTCCCTATCTATCTATCTATCTATCTATCTATCTATCTATCTATCTATCTATCTATCTATCTATCTATCTATCTATCTATCTATCTATCTAAGAGGAAAATGTGTGTGTGTGTGTAGACCAGACCATTCTTCTGTCTTGAAGATAAATACAAAGCCTCTTAACTAGAAATATAGACATTTCCCCCAGCTTTATTAGCAACAAATATAATTTCAGTCTAAAAATCCTGAGCTGCTTGGAGACACTTCATTTTTTCTCTCTCCCCACATGCCTTGACACATCAGGGAGACCGTTGGCACAATCACAAATCAAAACAAAGCCAAAGCTCAGCTGTCAATTTTAACCCTGAAACAGAGATGACTTCTCTTGAAATGTTCAGGAAGGTGTGTGTGTGAAACATAAGCCACCATCTTGGCTGATTACTTTATTATTTTTGTTTCTTCTTATTAATAATAAAAAGCAGAACACTTTATATTATTATTGAACTATATGCTTGATATTTGATTTTGTTTTTTAATTGATAGCATTTTGACTGCTGTAAACTGCCCAGAGTTCCTCTGGAAGACAGGAGGTATAAAAATATATAAATAATAAAACCATGAGTCTCTTTTATTTGAAAGGAGTAGAGAGATATTTCCAAGTAACAGTGAAATGATTCTCCACTTGGGGTTCCGGATGAACATTCGAAGAAATAGTCAAGGAATTTGATTGGTTAGCAAAGTGCAAGACTCTTTCAAGGTCAAAAAGACACCAGGTGGATGATGGGAGGAAACGTACCATCTTCACAGCTACCCACCAGCCAGAAAGAGAAAAGCCAAGGGGAGGGACAGCATCTTCCCAGCCAAAGAAATTCTGTAGGTCCTTCTCGCAGATGACGTGTCAAGCACCCCTATCGTAAACAAACTCATACCAATCCACCTCAGCATTTCTTGTGCACATCCTACTCGAAGGAGGAAAACCAAACACAGTGCAAGATTCTCACGACTGGTGTCTTTGATGCACCACATCAGGTGGCGTTTCCTTCCCTCTCTTGTGAAGTGTAGCTTCTTTCTGCTACTATTCCTGACACTTCCAACTGTAAGACCAGTAAATTTTCCTTTATTCTGCAGAACACGATTCCCCCTTCGGGAGTGTGGCTTTTTTCAGGACTTTTTGTAACTATCCTCCCGCCCCACGGGTCGAAGATGCTTCCCAGCCCGGCCAGCCCCTCTTCCTCCCCCCTGCTTCCGCTTCGGCTGGCTGTGGGGCTCCGATTTCAGTGTTTCCAACCAGAAAGCATCGAAAGACCCGGGAGCTTGATATCCTGCCTCCTGAGGGTTGAGGGGGTCTTTGCTCAGCAAGACACAAATGGCAGGGAGATTGCGCTTCACAGTCAAGGGATCCAGCCCAGCCTCCGGCACTATGGGGTCCCAGATCTCCTCCGTTTGCCTGAAGAACACTTTGGTGACCTGGTGAAGGTCCTTGAGCCTCCGCTTCATGATCTCCACGCAGGTGATGGTCTTGCTAATAGCTTTGCCGGTGCCGCTGAAGAGGAGCTGCCTCACGGCCTCCGACTCCATCTTGCCAATGGCGTAGCCCATCAGGTTCCGGATTTTGCTGCCGTCCTTCACTTTCATTTCAATGATATCGGAAGGCAAATTGGTAAAAGGGAGAGGGCACGGCTTCTCCACCGTCTTGGACTTCTGATAGTTCTCCATGATCTGCGCTGCTATCGAGGGCAGAGAAGAGACACAACACTTCAATAATGCACCCAAGAGTTTCTTATCTGCATATTACATGCAACATATATGTGCGTGTGCAAAAGATTTGGGAATGTTTTGCCTTGAGAAAAGACTGAGGGAAGACAGGGCAACACCGACCCCCAATGTGCCTCCTTGGGGCCTGGACTCTGTCTGAGATTACACACTTGAATGCCTCAGCGTTCACCTAGACCAGTGGTTCTCAACCTGTGGGTCCCCAGATGTTCCTGGACTGCAACGCCCAGAAATCCTGGCTAGCTCAGCTAGTGATGAAGACTTCTGGGAGTGCAACAATACATGTGCATGTGCAAAAGTTGCAGTCCAGACCAGGAACATCTGGGGACCCACAGGTTGAGAACCAATGGCCTAGGTTGAGAACCACTGACCTAGACTGCCACCATCCTGGAGAGTCAAGCAACAGCAGACCATGTAAGGGAGAGAACGGGAAGAGACCAGCTGCAGATCCTGGCTTATTTCATCCGTCTCTAAAAACCCCTCTTTTCAAGGGGAGGGGCATCCTTGAGTGGGGCTTCCCTCTCCCCCCTGCTTTCCAGGAACTCAATTGCACCCCCAAGTTTGCAAGCAATGTTCAAGGGACTGGGGACTGCCTCTCAACCCTATGAGACTGGGTGGGGTGAGAGGCAGCAGGGAGTGAAGCTGTCTCTCTAACCAAAGCCATTCTGAGTTAAGAATCAGGAGGAGCGCATGGAGGTATTTGGGGGAGGAACCTGACCCCATTAGCACCACAGCAAAAGGGGGACAGCAGGGGTCACATCAGGACAGGAAATGTTCTGTTCATAAACCTGAAAAACTCAACCTGCCATGCATCATACAGGCTACGTAGAACTAGAGGGGTCTGTGATGCTACTCTGAACTTTCCGGATTCTTACGGCTGTGTTAGTGAT
This sequence comes from Phrynocephalus versicolor, assembly GCA_023846285.1. Taxonomy (NCBI): domain Eukaryota; kingdom Metazoa; phylum Chordata; class Lepidosauria; order Squamata; family Agamidae; genus Phrynocephalus; species Phrynocephalus versicolor. The sequence goes on from JAHTLZ010000328.1 coordinate 2,582,981, forward strand.
GTTGACCAGCAACCCCGGGAGCTTACGTCCAGTGCAAAATGCAGTACCCTGACTGCTGATGGCTCCTACCAGAGGCAAGAGGTGCCTCTAGTTACAGAAGCTCCATCTGGCTCACCACAGACAATACCTGTGGAGACATCTATCCCTTTGCAAATAGCAGGGGCAGGGAAACCATTTGCAGCCACTTCTGTCCACGCCAAATCTGGCTTTCTTTTTTTCTTTCCATACGTAGAGAGTTCTGTTTACAAAATTAGAAAGACTCATGTGGATTGGGAATATCTTCACACTTTTGCTGCTAGAAGGTGTTTTCAAAACCTTATTTTTCCTTAACTCCATGCCAAGCCAAGCAGCTTGTGCTCTTCTGCTTGCATCCTTATTGACAGCAGCAACATTTCATGTTTTTCTTTCGGCTATTTCGCACATGGTTACCTGGCCCGGTACAGTGAAAAAAGTGTCCACATGCAATTTCAGAGACTTGGGTTCAAATCTCTACTTGGACATGGAAATTTGCTGGGGAGCAGGGGAACACAGACGAAACCATTCCTTAAGTACCTCAAATATCTCATTAAGCTTTAAGTAATTATTTTGATTCTGCTAGATGTTTAACTTTTTAAAACACATTGTAATTTATTGTGGCTTTAGTCTCTCTCTCTTTTTAATACTGTGTGAGCCATCTAGTGGGTCCCTTATAATTGGAAGAAAGAAAGCATGCAAATAGAAATAAAGTTAATCACTTAGTGGCGCTACACGTTGGCTCCGATCGGACAACCCAAAAGCTTTACTAGATCGCTAGGGTTGCAAACCAGGCAAGTTTTCAGGTTCTGCAAAACTCTTCCCCAAGTAAAGACATTAAAACAACAAGTTGTCCTCTCCCTCGCCCGTTAACAAACATCTTTGCCCATCAACCCAGAAACCTCATCTCCTTGGCCAGTTTAACAGCGATCCAAGCCAGGCAGGGCAAAAACCCTAAACATTATCATGTTAGACACAGACACACATCAACATCAACATCATCATCATCATCATCATCACCACCACCCTTACCCCAAAGCAAAGCAAAGCAAAGTGTTCTGCTTATATACCGCCCCATACCACTACAAGTAGTCTCTGGGTGGTTTACAATTTTAATTACATTATGCAGGCTAAACATTGCCCCCCCCCCAGCAAGCTGGGTACTCATTTTACTGACCTCGGAAGGATGGAAGGCTGAGTCAACCATGAGCCGGCTACCGGGGATTGAACCCAGTTCGTGAGCACAGCTTTACCTGCAGGACAGGCATTTAACCACTGCGCCACGAGGCTCCTGTACACCCAGAAGATATGTCTTTCCTGGGTGTATTCACCAGAACGGGCCACTAGGGGGGGACAGAGGACACCCCCCTACAAACACACACACACAAAATGTCAAGGGTTCGATACTTCCACGTTTTTTCGGTATCTGCGGTGGGGGAGGGGAGGGGAAGGCTTGGACCGGATTCCTCCCCCCCAACACACACACATACACACACCGCGCGGATACTGCGGTCCTTCTGTATTTTTTTCCAAAGGAGGCTGACCGTTGCCCCTGTGCACGTGCAGAGCCGAGCCTCGCGGGTGAGGCAGCCGCGCTCTGCACATGCCCAGAGGAACTCTCCCTATATATATATATTGTTGGGGTTTTTTTTGCGCGGGGCGGGGGAGGGCAGGCTCTTTCGGGCTAGAAGAGGCTGGAAGTCTGTCCACTCACACACCCACAAGCCTTTTCTCCATGGAAAGACAACACACACACACACACACAAGGGGTGCCTCGCAGCGGGGGGGGAAGGCCCTGGTGACCCCCCTGCTCCCTCCCCGGGGGCCCAAACCCGGTCCCTCCCTTCCCTTCCCCCTTCCCCTTCCCCTTCCCTTCCCCTCACCTGAGGCGGTGCTGGGCCTTTCCTCCTCCCGCCTGGCGCTCACGCCAAGATGGCGGCGCTCACGCTCTCTGGGCCTTCCTTGCTTCCCTCGCGCGTGCGCACTGCCGTCGCCGCCGCCGCCGCCGCCGCCCCACCTCAGCCACACGCCGCGACGGGAAAGGGCGGAGGAAGGGAAAAAAAAGAAAGAAATCGCGCATGCGCATTAGGTCTCTGTGCGACGGAGCTCCCGCTCGCTACATTTCCTTCTCGCCTCGCTATTGGCCAAGAGCCTCAATATGGGCCCCGCCTCCGTCCGCGGGCGTCGTGCCCTCGAGGACCCTCCAGGGGGCGCTGCCGGGCGGGGATCGGGGAAGGGAGAGCGCGGCGGAGGCTCCCGGGTTCGTCAGGAGTTCGTGCGGGGGGGGGGGTCCGTTTGGCAGCGTCGCGGGTTCGAGGCGCGCCGCCCCACCTAGAGGGCAGAAGGAAGCTGCTGCCCGTTCATTGCTCTTAATTTACAGTATTCAGTTTTTAAATGCATATGCAGGGAGGCAAGGCGATGGCTGGAGTGCGCCCCCCCCCATCTCATTGTTCCCCACTGGCCAATCCCTGCTCGGTTGCAAGCAGGAGTCCTCCAGGAAGATGGGGAGGGGGAAGGGGGAGAGGACCCAGTCCAACCCGAATCAGGGGATGTGTCTCCGGTTGCATCGGTGCGGGCAATAGGTCGCCCCAGGAAAGTTCCTGCAAGAGGCACCTACAACACCTCCCTATGTGTTGGCATTATGGAGCCCCGTGAAATGGCGCCTTCAACAAAAGTGGGTTTCCGAGAGACACACTGGACACATTCTGGGTTGTGCTTTGTGGCACAGAATCCTAAACCGGAACCCAGGTTGTTGGAAGAAAAGACAGAAGTACCTGAAATAGGGATTTATTTATTAACTGGTGGCTCAGAATGTGCCACCAGTTGTTAAGGAATGACGAACATAACACCCATAAAATGTAGAACGCTAGAAGACTGTGGACACTGGCTGAGAAGGATTGTCACAGCTGCCTATTTAAAAGACGTTCAAACAGAAGAAAGGGCTGGGGAAAACCCTGGAGACCGATTTGGAGGCATTAGGAGATGCTAAGCCCATGCTCAGGACAGTTGTCAAAGTATCCAGTCTTGACATTGAGAAAAAAATCTCGAAAGGAGTAACCCCTCACGACATACCCTATTCCTCCTGTCGCTGTTGTTTTTGGGAAACTGGGAAGTCTCAAAGTTGGCTATTTAACCGTTCTCCGTGTTTTCAAACCTTAAGTGACCCTTCCACTCCAAGGGCCAGGGGTTGTGCACAGTCCATTGTGCTTCCATTGTGCAATCTCACAGGGCCTTGTTTTTTGAACATCTCACATTCCTCAAAACCCCAGTTAGGATCTCCTGAAGTCAGAGGAGACGGTGGCACAAGGCAAGAGCTACACAATGAGCCTCTTTCCAGGAAGAACCTGGAAAACAGACTCACTCTCTCTCTCGCGTGCGGGGTGGGGTAGAAAGGATAGCCACACCCCAGCCTTATTCTCTTTTCCAAGCAAAGATGCTCAGTGTCGCTCTTAATATCACCAGACAAGGCATTTGATACAGAATTCTGGTTTTGTAGGCCGTCGGTGGTGGGTTTCCTCTGAAAGACCCAATGCACCATGAATTAACGGCAGGAATTATCTAGGCGGCGGCGGGGGGGGGAGTTTCTTCTCTTGAAGCATTGCTAAAACCAACATGGCTTGCCAAAACAAGCCAGACCTTCCTCATGCCGCATCTCTGTGTGAAAAGGCAAAACAAACGGCTAGCGTGGAGGGCTTGCTCCTAGTTTATTTAGGTCCAGGGCCAATGTTGATTTAGGGAGGACCCTGAAGACTTTTTATTTGGAGGTGGGGGTTTCCTAAATAAAAACTGGCAGCAAAGCAGGTCAGAAACGAAAGGTGAACCAACCCTGCCTGCTTTTAGACATCCGGGCCCCAACACGTTCAAGGGAAAACCCACAGCTTAAGGTATAAACTGTGTCAGTGTGCAGTGTGGTGGACATCAGATAACAAGCATAAAAGCTCTTGGGTCCTTCATTTGGGTGGTGGTGGCCATTTTACTTCTGGCCGCCATCCCTTCATGCTGCAGGCACCTGTGAGGTAAACCAGGAAGCATGGAGGTCCCCTTATTCGTCTGCACAGGGGAAGGCAGGGAAGCCTGGCGGATAATAGGAGATCAGATTCATGTGGGGATGCAAAGTGATGACTGCCTTTAGCTTTCTCTTTGTGTTTTGGTTTAGAGCGCCCATGGTCAACCTGTAAGAAACCAAATAGAAAGGCGGCATATAAATATTTTAGTTCAGTAAGAAAAAATACCTCCAGCAGCATTAGAAAGTGGCTTCAATTTAGTCTGGCCAAAGCTTGGAAAAGACAGTTTTTGAAGCACCAGTCTTTGGCCATGTTTGCTGACAAGTTCTGGGACGGATCAGGCACCTCTCTCAGCCAAGAAGGCTTAAGGTTGCAAACATCAACCCAGTAGATGGTTTGATGTTGCGTGATCTATCACACGGAAGCCCAGAAGCTGATGCCACCATTTCCATGGCTTCCTTCAACTTGGCCCAGGAGCCTTGACAGTGCCGGATTTTTTTGCTTGGTAAAATATTTCTGCCTGCAGGGAAGGATTCAAGAGCAGCACTGAGGCCATTGGTTTGCTTAGTGGTCTTGGATGAGTCAACATAAGAACATAAGAAGAGCCATGCTGGATCAGACCAAAGGCCAATCTAGTCCAGCTTCCTATATCTCACAGTGGCCCCGCCAGATGCGTTTGGGAGCGCATGAGATTAGATATCTGTCTCCTGATCCCACTCCCCTGCATCTGGCCCTTGAAGGACCCCGGTTTTAAGCCTGGAGATTATACATCCCCATCATGGCATATAACCTGTGATGGGCTTTTTGTCCAGGAATCTGTCATAAGAACATAAGAACATAAGAAGAGCCATGCTGGATCAGGCCAAAGGCCCATCTAGTCCAGCTCCCTGTATCTCACAGTGGCCCCACCAAATGCCTATGGGAGCGCATGTCCAATCCCCTTTTCAAGGCACCCAGGCCAGATGCCATCACCACATCCTGTGGCAGGGAGTTCCACAGACTAACAACACACTGGCTAAAAAAAAATTCTTTTGTCTGTTCTCACTCTCCCGACCCTCAATTTGAGTGGATGTCCGCTAGTTCTGGTATTTTGTGAGGAGGAGAAGAGCGTCCCTCTATCCACTTGACTCATGCCCTGCATTATTTTGTACATCCCTGACGCTGTTCCCTCTACCTCTGCTGAAATGGGGGTCAGTATTAGAGACCGCCCTTTGAGATGGGAAACTTGCCCGTCCTTTTGGACCCCAACTCCCAGAATCCCGCAGGCACCACCCCAGCTGTGGGTTTCAGGGAGATTTAGTTTAAATAAGGGAGAGGGTTATTGTTCTCCTCTCTGACCTCCCTTCATGGAGTCCCTGAAATATAAAATAGCTGCAAACAACAGGGCCCTAAACTGAGGGGAAAACAGCTCTGCACTCTTACGAGAGACTCCGGAATTTGCAGTGAGATTTCTTCAGCGCCGCACACAGCTGTCGGACCCCTTCATCGCCCAGACTGTTGCCCCCCAGGCCCAGATCCTGCAGGCTCTTGCTCGCTTCCAGGACGGTAGCCAGATCCTGGCAGGCGGCCGCTGTGAGGCCACAGTGGTGCAGCCTGAAAGGGAAGGCAAGATATGTGGCACCTGAGGTGTAATTCGACACAATCCGTGGATAATGAATCAGTGGATACTGGGGTCCTCCTGTAATTCACCAAATGTGGACTGAGACAAGCTTCTGTTGGAACAGCCAAACAGTCTTTTTCCTCTCAAGAGAGCGCTGTTTTGAAGAACATGTTAACTGCTGAGTTGACCTATTCAATCGAGAAAAGCCAGGATCCTTTTCTATTCAGCGCCTTGGGTCCTTTTTCCAAGGAGGAAGGCAGGGTAAAAATATTCTAAATAAACAAATCAATAATCGGGAAGAGGCAGAGAAAGCCACTTACATGAGACTTTGGAGCCTGGACTGTGGATGCTTCAGGCCTTCACAGAGTTTTTCAATTCCTTCATCACTGAGGGGGTTCTCTCCCAGATCCAGCTTGGTGAGATGCTGGTTGGATGCCAGGATCCGTGCAAGGGCCTCGCAGGAGGCAGCCGTGAGATTGCAGCCATTCAGCCTGCCAGAGATGGAAAAGCACTTAGGAAAAAGGCAGTACGTCCCTAGGTTGGTATTTTGAGGCAGGCGACAGGATGAAATCATGAAATCACTTTAATGTTATTTTTATTTTTATTGTGCTACTGTATTTTATGTTTTATGTTTTTATTGTTAATTGTTGTAAACCGCCCAGAGTGACCTCACTGCCAGATGAGCGGTATAAAAATCCAATAAATAAAATAAAATAATAATAAATACATTTGCACTCCTCACTCCCACAGTACAGGGAGTGGGCAGAACTGAAGAGACCCAAACATCTCCTCATTTGGAGCAATTAAGAGACAGGTTTTGATTTCAGTAATGAAGCTGCCAACCTATGGAACTGAGCTTTATTGTGCTTCCTAAATCAGCCCTAGGGGAAATTTGCAAGGAGTCATACGGTGATGATGAGATCTATGCAGTCACCCTGAAATAACACCCTTATGAGGCTGCTTATGAGTTAGCCTAACATGCAAAAAGCAATACAGGATAATTACATATAATGCCATTGTACAAGACGATAGTAAGGCCGCACCTGGAGTATTGTGTACAATTCTGGTCACTGCATCACAAGAAAGACATAGTGGAACTGGAAAAGGTGCAGAAGAGAGCGACTAAAATGGTTACTGGGCTGGGGGGAACCTCCCTTATGAGGAAAGGCTAAAACATTTGGGGCTCTTTAGTCTGGAAAAAGGGCGCCTGAGGGGGGATATGATTGAGACGTACAAAATAACGCAGGACATGAGTAAAGTGGATAGAGGGAAGCTCTTCTCCCTCTCACAAAATACCAGAACTAGGGGACATACACTCAGCTTGAGGGCTGGGAAAGTAAGAACTGACAAAACAAAATATTTTTTCACCCAGCGTGTTGTTAGTCTCTGGAACTCCCTGCCACAGGATGTGGTGATGGCACCTGGCCTGGATGCCTTCAAAAGGGGATTGGACAGATTCCTGGAGGAAAAGTCCATCCCAGGTTACAAACCATGATGGAGATGTGTGTAATCTCCAATTTTAAAACCAGGGTATTTCAAGGACCAGGTGCAAGGGTGTGGTATCAGGAGACAGATGCATCTGGTGGGGCCACTGTGAGATACAGGAAGCTGAACTAGAGGGGCCGTTGGCCTGATCTAGCAGGGCTCTTCTTATGTTCTTGTGTTCATATGGTCATTTTTTTTCACCTGCCCTCAGCTGGGCAGGGGAGGTGATTCATTTGCCAATATCCTCCTTATGCACCCCTTTATTACACCAGGGAATTCAAACTGGAAGGCTTGATTTGGGTAGGTTCTAGCAGTTACACATACTGGAAACAATCCAAACCAGAGCAGCCCTGCCCACGCCAAAAAGGTAGATGCCCTGAGAGGGGCTCAGCAAGGTATGGAGTGGACCACTCGGGGGGTGGGCTGGTGCGCTCCATCAAGCATGCCCCTTACAATCATCTTTAATTAACAACAGCTCCAACCTGTGCCTGTAGTCTCCCAGTTGGTGAGCTAAATGCCCAGGTAGCCAATCTCTCAGTCACACTTTAAGGTGACAAAATGTGGCAGTAGTGATGGTGTGGATACATTTTTATCTGTTAGCTAATATGGTCCATAAGATAACTGGATTAAGTTATGTTCATTATGTTTATTACATTCTGTGGTATTGATATTCATTGAATTCTGTTGATGTTATATTTTGTATTTGTATAAACCTCGGATACCGCCCAGAGTGGCCTTTATTGCTGGATGGGTGGTATATAAATAAAATCAAATAAAATCAATCAATAAATAATGCAAAAAAATTATATACCAAATTCCAATGTCATACAGTACTTGCAGTTGCAAGCATTAAAAAGGGTCAACTGACAGGCTACATTAGACTCCACAAACGGGTGGCACCTGCTCCAAGCTGTGCCACCCTTTCTTTACAAAGTCATAAAGCCACATAATTAGCATTGGACCTGTCCCTGTAACAAGTGACACAGTGCATATTCTTTTTCTTATTTCTTATAAGGAAAGGGTGTAAGTGTCTGTTGCAAGTACATTGGTACCACCACTTACGAACAGCTCTGCTTCTGAACAATTCAACTTAAGAGCGGAAAACCATTGGTGTTTTAACTGCTGCCTTACAAATTTTAGATACAGTCTGCTCTACTTACAATCCCCCCATTTATTTATTTTTTTAATTTATTTATTTATTTATTTATTTTCAGAATTGATTTAACTCATAAGCAGAGGTACAGTACCACTGTATTTCGAAAGTTATTTTTGTACATGACCCCTAAACTCCGCCGCAAATGGCTCCCAGCTCCGGAGCTTAAAATTGTTTCCCCACCAGCTCCGGAGTTTACAGATAATTAAGTGTGACCATGCCCACCTAAGCGTGTCCCAGCGCACTTTTCAAGTACCTGCTCTCCGGAGGTGAAAATTCCTGATGCGGATATAACGTAGTGACTGCCGGGCTATCCTTGCTTCTGTTTGTTCTTTTTTTGCCCCCCGCCCCTTTAAGAGATCTGAATGCAGTGCCGGGACGGCAGAACGGAGGTGAGCGGCATTCTTTTCTTCCTTTTTTTCTCCCTCCCCTCACGCAGCCAGCAGCCAGGAGTGCGGAGGGGGTGGGAACGCAGGAACAGCGACAAACCCCTAAGATCTCTGGTCCAGATTTAAATGGCCAGCGGATCTTAGGGGTTGTGTGAAAAGGCTTTTAGTTTCATATCCTGTATCTTACGCCTAGCAATGCTTTGGGATTCAGTGAAAACAGGAGAAAGGTGATAGAAACAAACAGCTACAGTGGTACCTTGTATAAAGGAATTAATTTGTTCCAAATGAAATTCTGTTACGCAAATTTTCCTTTATACAAATTTCTCATAGGAATGCTTTGAAAACAGAGTAATCCCTAATCATGACCATTTTTATGTTGTACGGATTTGCCCCATAGGGGAAATTTGCTTAACAGAATCGCCTATCTCCGGAATTTTTTATGTTGTACAGATTTTATGTTATACAAACCGTTTGTTATACGAGGGTCCACTGTACTTTGGTTCTCTATAGGCAGATGAGACCTTATCAAAATTACTTTCTACAATGGTTGGTGCTGCAAGCATGGCTACTTCTCTTCCGAAAATGTCTCCATGAGTTGTTGCTGTATTTCGGGGTGGCCGCAAGTAGCTGTGGCCACAAACTGGGGTAGCACAGTTAAGCTGGCAGTGGTGTTGGGGTGTGTGTGTGGTTTTTCAACTTCAGTCCCCATGTTAGTATCAATGAATGAAGCAACTGGTGATGCAGATGCAACATTACAGCAGTCTCTTATCTGTCCGTCTGCGTACACTCACACCCCATGCATGCATGATTATGAATAACACATACTGTACATATGTTCTTTCGTGCAGGTTAATGATTAGGTATATGGAGGTCTACCTGCATGCTGAGTACAAATAGAGCAGTCTGACACCTCCTAACTGGTGTTGTTAACCACCCGGAGTTCCCTTAGATAGAAGACGGGCGGTATAAAATATATAAATAAATAGTATTTTTAACATTTCATATTATGTATTTCCTCGTATTTTTTCTTCTACTTTATTGTTTGAACGTCTGATTGTTATTTGTTTTGGTGTTGTTAACCACCCAGAGTTCCCTTGGAAGATGGGCGGTATAAAAATAAATAAATAAATAAATAAAATAAAATAAAATAAAATAAAATAAAATAAAATAAAATAAA
>JAHTLZ010000328.1:2592810-2651785 GCA_023846285.1 Phrynocephalus versicolor
AAATAAAATAAAATAAAATAAAATAAAATAAAATAAAATAAAATAAAATAAAATAAAATAAAATAAGCCTGTTCCTGCTTCTGGGTTTCACCTGGGCTGTTAGTGAGAAGAGACAGGTCACCTTTGGGTTATACATTTAGAGGAGTTCATCCATGGATGGAGAAGAAACACACATCCAATTTCTGAATCTGACCCCCATTCTGGATTTGGAACCCTGAAGTCATTGTCTCCCCAGGCAAGAGTGAGCCACTTACTGGAGACTCTGCAGCTTGCCAGGTGATTCCATAACTCTTTCACACAAGTGGATTATGCCAGTATCATGGAGTGGATTTTCACTCAGGTCCAGATGGGTCAGATTCGGATTATCCACCACAATGGAAACCAGTTCTCTGCAGGTGGCAGCCGTCAGCTCACAACGGTTCAGCCTGGGAAGTGGAGGGAAGGAGGCGTAGAATACGAGGATTAGGCCAGAATGGAAGTTATGTTCTGCTGCTCCATAGATTTCCATCTTGATAATCAGAGGCAAAAATAATGATTCCCCCCTCTCCTAGTAGAAACCCTTTGGCTGGCCAGAAGTTTCCAAGAGTGATAGACCTTGAAAGTAACATTTCCAGGTTCTGTTTACATCCCGCTTAGCGTGGAGCTGTAGTATAATGTGACTCAGTATTTTGACAGCAGGAAATCATCTCGCTGATTCATCAGGCAAAGCCCCAGGTGCTGATTATATAACAGCTGATTTATTGCAGGATAATTTGGAGTGGTGGACCCCAGTTTTGGCCTCGTTATTTACTTGGATTGACCGCACAGCAGTCATACCGGAGGACTGGGGGCTTGCCATTATAATGCCAATTTTCAAGAAAGGCTGTAAACTGGACCCAAGAAACTACCGCCCAATAAGTCTACTAAGCATTATCAGCAAGCTATATGCAAGGCACCTGTTGGGGAAGCTTCAGGATTGGTTAAATGATGAAAATATTCTTGCTGAAGAACAAGCTGGGTTCAGATTTGGTAGGGCCACTATAGATCAGGCACTCATTCTACACCATCTAGCAAAGAAATATTCTACTCCAAAAGGAGGTTCTTTGTATGTGGCATTCATAGATTTTAAATCTGCTTTCGATCTGATACCCAGAGAAAAACTGTGGGCCAAATTCGAGACCACAAATATTGACAAAAGACTTCTCCTGCTAATGAAGCAACTGCACGGAAATACTACTCTTAGGGTAATCTGTAACAAGGCTGGGGCACTATCCAACATAATTCCATCTTTCAATGAGGTCAAGCAAGGCTGCATTTTAGCTCCAACATTGTTTAATTTTTACATTAATGATATTGTGAGCAATTTATCGAGTGCAGACTTTCATCCCCCTACACTAGGCTCACGCCCCCTTTCAATCCTGCTTTATGCAGATGATGCAGTCTTGATGTCAGTCTCGTGTGTGGGATTATGGAGAATCTTGAAAGCTTTAGCCTCATACTGTACAAAAGAACAGCTGACCATTAATTATGATAAGACTAAGATCATGGTCATTAGCAGGAAACGTAAAAAACATAGATGGACAATAAATGGAAACAGTATAGAGCAAGTGTCCTGCTATAAATATCTAGGTATGATATTTCACTCATCAGGCTTATGGTCCTCCCACGTGAACCATGTAGCATCTAATGCACAAACATGCAGCTCTGCACTACTGAGGTTCTTTTATACCAAGGGTGGTCAATACGTGCCATCAGCAATTCAAGTTTTTAAAGCTAAAATTATAGCCCAAATGCTTTACGGAGCCCAACTGTTTGCATACTCAAACGTGAAGCCTTTGGAGACGGTGCAGACAAAGTTTTTGAGAAGAATTCTTGTAACACCTTTGTGTGTCCCTAACACGACACTCCGACTGGAGGCTGGACTAATCTCCATTAAAGCACGTGCCCTGATCCACATGTTCAGCTACTGGCTGAAACTTATTTTTGCCCCATCTGGCTTGGCACCCCTAGTATTAGTGGATACATTTCAATCAACTTGGAAAAGGAATCTAACTGTTAACTTACTGCAGCTGGGTTTTTCCTTAGAGGCTATTTTGGCCATGGGTTTTGGCAATGCCACGGCTGCAATTAAAAGGAGAATCTGGGATGTAGAACTCTAAGAACATCTAGCTGCCCATGATAAACTCAGCACAGTTAGGAATAGTTCCTTTAGAATGGCCAACTATATATCCAAAATAACCATTCCCAAGTTCAGGAGAGCTTTCACCTTAGCTCGATTTAATGTTCTGCCCTCCAGATTGCTGGAAGGCAGATACCAGGGTCTTCCAATGGATAAACGTGTTTGCCCTAGTGGCGAGGAGACCATTGAAACTATTGATCACGTCCTCTTGGAGTGTTCCTTTTATCGGGATATCCGGAGGACTCTTCTTCAGTCTACCTTGCAGCTAATTCAGGGGAGGCCAAGGGAGTTTTGTGTTCAACACCTGCTAGGAGATAAAAAGCCAGATGTAACTGAGGTGGTGGCTAAATTCTGTGCCGCTGCAATGAGGCATCGCTCATCCCTGCCCACTTCAGGTGGCGAGGTTAGATGATTGGCAATGTCCATTGAGCATTTATCCTTACCCCCTCTCATGATGTGGGTTGGAGGTGGTCTAGAGCTTGGGCGTGGTCCCAGGCTGGAGACAATTCTAGACCTATTGAGTTGATTACTCTGTTATTGGGCCTACTGGGCTGGGAAGATTTTACCTGTTTTGGCTCTTATACAAAGGGTTTGCCACTGTATTATGCTTGTCTTGTGCATGCTTTTATTGTTTTATACGCTTTTATTTTGGTTTTATGTGGAATGTATCTTGTATTTTATCTGGTCAGCGACCGAAATAAAGACCTTCGACAGCAGGCACAGAAACAACAACAGTGTAGGGTTGTGGAGAAATGGGGTGAGTGCATACGAGTACATATTTTAAAAAGCCAGTATGACTTTGCTTGGAAAGCTTTGCGAGGAGCTGAAAAGTAAAAGCACCAAAAGCCCAAAGAGGGTCAGTTTTGATTGGACAAGTACAGATGAGCAGCCCAGGGACAGAGGGAGAGTCTCACGAAAGCTGAAACTCAGGAGAAGATGGAGAGAGATGCTGAGAGCATCAAAAAGCATCCGGGGGTTGAGTCATGGCAAGTGGACTTCTTTTCTCGTGAGAGCGAAACATTTCTCTGCTCATCCGAGTAGCTTCATCAGTCTGAGGAAAGGTGGCAGGAGGCTTCCAATTTATAGTTCACACACACACACACACACACACACATATACACAGAGTTCATATTTATATATGTGAACTACAAATTGGAAGCCTCACAACCAACTTTTCTGAGACCGATGAAGCTTGGATGAGTAGTGATATGTTCTGATCTCACAAGAACTCACAAGAAAAGAATTCCAGTTGCCAGGATGCGCCTCCAGGATAACTTCAGCTGGATGACTGAGAATCTTCACAGACATCAAAAAGGATGTTTCTTGTTTCTGGGGCGGGGGGGGGACGATTGGCTCCCGGCCGCCTACAAAGGGCTGAGAGTTCGCAAGTGGCCTAGAGAAGATGGAACCCAAGCACTGGTTGTAGACAAAGGGCAACCAAACACCGCATGGATCCTCAGGGAGACCACACTGCAATCCTTCCGAGATCTCTCTGTAAGGTACTTACTGGATCTCTGAAGACTTCAGCAACCCTGGTGAGAGCTGCCTGATTCCTGGAAGCCCCAGTGCATAGTCAGAGAGTCGAAGGGAGTGGAGGGAGTCGAAAGCGAAGAGGCAAAACGAAAGAGCCGCCAGGTCAAGCTTGGTGGAGAGGTGGCCTTCAAGGTCTAGGTTGCAAACGTGTCCCATTACGACGCGGGCAAACTGGGAGTCCTGCATCTCATAGAGACAGTGGCACAATTCCAGCAGCTGCTCCCCCCTCGGGAAAGCACGGCATTTGGCTTTCTGCTCCACCCAGCTCAAGAACTCCTGGCACAGTCTGGTCCTGGCTAGGGTCTGGCAGCCCCACGCTCTCTGCAGGATGCTCTGCCTCTTTGGATTGGAGAGTCCGAAAAGGAAACGCACCAGCATCCCACTGTGGTGGTGGTACCCCTTTTGATTTCCAAATACCTCTTCCCAGTCGTTGGGCGATGCTACTGCCTCCCCGTCCGACTCCAGAAGGTAGAACAAGGCAGCAAAGAATTCCTGGAAACCCAGGTGGATGAACTGAGAGAGGCTTGGTCTGTCGACGTCCCGATGGAGAAGTCTCCTACTTACAGAACAGGGTCCCAAGCCATGTGCTTTTAACTGTTCTTCATCGTAGACCATTGATTGGCGTCGCACCCCTTCCTTGGCTAAGCCACACAGTCCTTTCAGGTCATTCGGCCCGGAAGGACAAACCAAGACCTCCAAAAGGAGCCCCAGGTGGACGTCTGTGGATGTTGCCATCTCCGGGATGTCTCTGAGAGGCTCTGCTTCAAATCTCCCACCAACGATGGAGCAGACGATCCAGCACACAACGGGCAGGAGGCACATCCCAAAAAGAGTCTCGTTCTTCCGTACCAGTTCAAAGGCTCGGGCGGCTTCCTCCGTCTTCTCAAAGAAGCGGTGGAAATACTCTTTTCTCTGGGCGGGTAGAAATCCCAGCACCTCCACAAACCGGGCTGACTTGAGAGAGAGCTGGAGGGAACCCACGACCACGGGCCTCGTGGTCACAAGGAGGTGGCACGGAGGGAGAAGGGTTTTCCGAAGCCGGCCAGCCACCAAGCGGGCGGGCGTCTGCTTGGCATGAGGGTCGCTAGCGCTCTGCATGTCGCCCGGAAGATTCCAGCCTCCCAGTTCCTCAAAGCCATCAAGGATGAAGAGGAGGCCACCGGTATTCATCAAGATGCCCTCAGGGAGCAACGTTCCAGGAGGGCAGCTGCTAAGCATCAGGTCCACCAGACTCAGGGTCTGGGCCCTGTCCCGGCTCAACGCCCTGCAAGACAGGAAGAAAGCATACTCAAACTTCTCCTGCCAGCATCGGCCAGATGCCCAGTCCAACATCAGCTTCCGCACGGCGGTGGTTTTCCCCACCCCGGCCGGTCCAAAGAGGACGACTGTTCTGGAGCTCCTCTCCTCGGCAGCTGAATCAAATAAATTCTCCATGCCACATTTTGGGCTGCCTCCTTCTGGAGGAGGCTCCGTCTTCCTGTGCTTCTTTTCTGCTATCGTGAGCAAATGGGGTGTCCCTGAAGGATGCGGATTCCTGATGAGGTGCAGAGCCGTGAACCTTTGGGGGTGACCCACGGGTGAGCCCCAGTTGGAGCCCAGTTCCGGAATGGGCTGGAATGTATCCCGGAGGTGCCTTTTGTAATTCCTCTTGCAATCTAATGGGATGACATAGAATCGGCATCAATATGAACTGTGGAAAAAGTTCGTGTGAGCTGCTCAAACAGTGCTCTTGAGATGGCCTGCTAGTAGGCCAATGCAATCCGGTACAGTAACCTTTACTACTGTATTTTGTTTTGCATGCCAGTTTGCATTTATATACAGGCTGTTGCTTGATTTTATTACTTAGATTAATGGCATATTTTATTGCATACATGAATGCAACACATTACAGACTATCAATTTGGTTTTGTTTTTGTTTGTGTTATCATGCATTTCGTTTCTTACTAGTTTAGTTGTATTTTGCTCAAGTATGTAAAGCACCCCACTAAAGTTGCATGGTTGCATTGACAACAGAAACCACCCCTCCCTTCTCCTGCAGAAGGTTTTATTCTGTGGATGATACTGGGGGCGGCACAATTAATTTTTAACTACCCTCATTTCTCAGCACCGCATCAACTCCACGCAGCTTTCCTCCTCTCGTGAGGTAGAATACAATTTTGAACTTGAATCAGCACTGCTTTTTTTTTTAAAAAAAAGGAAAATCTGGAACCCAAGAATAGAAAAGATGTTCTCTCCTGTTCCTGTGCTCTAAATTTCCCTCTTTTAACGCCCCTTCCAAAAAAAAAAAAAGGCACATGGGTTCTGTTATACTTTTTATAAATCTTAATAACTGGACATTCCGATACAGTGCTTGGGAAAGTTTTTCTTACTATTAAATAGAATCTACAAATCTTTTCGAAAGGGTCCACTTTTTTTGAGGGGGGGGAGGGTTGGTGCACTTGGAATTAGTTGAGGGATGGATGGAAAGGCTTATCTGTTGAATGTCTGCCTGTGCTGCTCATCGCTTACCGTTATATTTCCACTTCTGGAGCTTGGAGGCGGAATCTCGCAAGTTGGTCTCCTGGAGGACATGGATGGCCACCTCCCTGGCCCCTTCCTTCCCGTAGGCCTCCAGCAGGAGCTGCACGGTGTCTGTGGTGCTCGCGCCCTCCAGTTTGCCCTGTGGGATGTGAGCCTTCCCTTCCCACTCGAGGAAGCCTAGCTTGTGTTTGAACCTCTTGAAATTCTCCTCTCGGAGATCATCCAGGGCAAAAAGGAGAGCATCTTCAACGGAGTCCTCCAGGTCTGCCATTTCTGCTCAGAAAATGGGCTGGGAGGAGAAGAAGCAGGCAGCGGATCTTTGAAAACTACCCCTTGGACTGCTTTTCCCCAAATCCTCCAGTGACTCACAGAGGAGAATAGCTACAAGTCTCCCCAGGAAGTCCACCCCTTTCTCATCAACTGGCACTTGTAGTCTCACTCACTCACTTTTGAGGCATTTGTAGGACAAAGAATTTAAAAAACCACACATTTCTTTACTCACTGAACAGAGCAACAGCACACATACAACTGCCTCCAACCAAGGAAAGAGAGGGAAAGAAACACTCAGCAGAAGGAACAATTAGTTAGTGCTGGATAAATAGATAATCAAACCAGCCTAGAAAAATCCCTCCCAGTCACACAAACTACAGGCAGACCGTAGTCTGCAATGCAAAGCCAGGCTGGTGTGTGTGTGTGTGTGTGTGTGTGTGAGTGAGTGAGTGTACACATGCGCTTCCATCTACAGAAACAAAGTTCAGGGTCAAGGAATAGCTTTCTTGGATTGCTAAAAATGTTCAGATAAGGGGAGCCTTCATGCTCTCCAGAACATTTCGTCATCATCAAAAAATCCAGCCCGTTGTGAAGCCTTGTTTTTGAATGAAAACTACCAGCAGAGGAAGACAGCCACTCCAGTTCAGCTGAATTTATCTCCTCAGTGCTCTGCAATAACTTGTGTTTTTGAACCAACCAAAATTCCCAGGTCAGCTGATAAGCTACTAATGACACCCTCTGATAGGAAACCAGCTGCCTAACATTTCTACGGAGTTTCTGAGACTCCACCGCGAGGCCTGAGACCAAAGTACAGTGTGAGGCGCTTTTATGGAGAAGCAGATTACATGCTGTTTGCATATGCGCACACGTATACATGGACCGTGCAAGGCACTGAACTAAAAAGGCTGAGCCGTGTGGCCGTTACAAAACACAAATGCAAGACAAGGCTATAGCATAGGCCAGTGTTGGCAAACCTGTGGCATGGGTGCCAAAGGTGGCACTCGGAGCCCTTTCTGGGGGCACTGACATCGCCCCTTCACAGCCACCTGCATTCAAGTTAAATTGCTGTATGGACACTTTGCAAATAAATAAATAAATAATAGTGGGTTTTGCATTGCAGTTTGGGCACTCGGTCTCTAAAAGATTCACCATCACTGGTTTAGGAGATAGCACTGTTATCTCTCCCAGGGGAAAGCGCCGTAGAGAAGTCAACAAAAGTTGTACTGTGTGTTTTAGAGAGCAGTGTCTCAAAAAAAGGACTACCTAAACAAGTGGCCCGCATGCTGCTTTTTTCAAAGCACAGCCTGCTGAATCAAAAGCAAACCTTGCACAAAGAGGCGGCAGCGGCCCCCACCCCACCCCTCGACTCTCCTTGCCAAGTTGCAGTACTTGTTTGGGAGAACCTCCAACAGAACCTCCCACTCTGGCGGCCAACTTGCAGTGCAAAAGAACAACTTTTCCAAGGTGCCATTGTGGGGCTGGATTGGGGACAGTAGTGTGATCCACAGCATCTGCGCTAACAGAGCGGCTTTCAAGGGTCCTCCTGGCAGCTGCACTGAATGTCGACACATAGCAAGACGACACACAGAGACTCACCGACATGTCAAGTGAACCCTCTCTTCTCATTTCCTCTGCCACATCCTGTCTCCTGCAGCCTGCAGAGGCAGAGGGGGCCTCCTGGCCACCCACCCCCTCTGCATTTTCCACCCGCCTGCCTTTAGATCCAAGCGCCTGCCTCCACTCTCTGCTCCAGCTTCTCTCTCCTCCCATCACGCTGTCATTCCACTGGCACTGCCCCTCCGGCCGTGCATCAGGAGGAGTTAGCAAACAGCAAATGAAATACGCCGGGAATAGAGCACCGGAGCCCTCCACTTTGTGGCCATCCATGCCCAAGATGACCGTAAAATCAGGGGAAAGTTACATGCACAGCTCTCTCGGGCTCTAACTATGAAACCAGGAGAGGCGAGGCTGAGCCTATGGAGAGCAAAAAGAACATGTCTCACCAAATGGATGAATGCTTCAGCAGCACCATTCCTCCCCACCAGCTGGACCACTTGTAAGTCCCTTAACAGCCTTAGAAACAAAGTAGAACGCTCAAAGAATAATCAAGAAAATGTGCTCTTTGGATACATAAGGACATAAGAAGAGCCATGCTGGATCAGGCCAAAGGACCATCTAGTCCAGCTTCCTGTATCTCACAGTGGCCCCACCAAATGTGTCCGGGAACACACAAGACTAGATCTCTGCCTCCTGATACCACTCCCCTGCATCTGGCCCTTGAAGTACCCAGGTTTTAAGGCTGGAGATTACACATCTCCCTCATGGTTTGTAACCTGTGATGGACTTTCCCCCAAGGAATCTGTCCAATCCCCTTTTGAAGGCATCCAGGCTAGATGCCATCAACACATCCTGTGGCAGGGAGTTCCATAGACTAACAACAAGCTGGGTAAAAAATATTTTCTTTTGTCTGTTCTCACTCTCCCAACCCTCAATTTGAGTGGATGTCCCCTAGTTCTGGTATTTTGTGAGAGGGAGAAGAGCGTTCGCTCTATCCACTTTATTCATGCCCTGCATTATTTTGTATGTCTCAATCATATCCCCCCTCAGGCGCCTTTTTTCCAGACTAAAGAGGCCCAAATGTTTTAGCCTTTCCTCATAAGGGAGGTCCCCCAGCCCAGTAATCTTTTTAGTCGCTCTCTTTTGCACTTTTCCCAGTTCCACGATGTCTTTCTTGAGATGCGGTGACCAGAATTGTACACAATACTCCAGGCGCGGCCTGGTGAACAAATTCTCTGTGCCTGTCGAGAAATTCAAACAATGCAGAACCTTTGTGCGTGCAATTAATATCCCTCTGTGTGTATAAAAACAGCTGCTGCAAACATGCAAGATAGCGGTATTTTAGTTTTTAAATTTTCCAACGTTACCTGTATTCCATATGCATCCATAATTGTGCAATGCTCTTGTAGTAAACACATGAATCAAATTATTTACCATGAGACCTTTGTGTTTCATTATGTCAATAAGTGACAGAATGGGCCCCTAGGCCAAGATCAGTAGGCAATAAATCGAGCTACAGGCAATAAGATCTACCTGGTCAACAAACCTGCCAGAGCCAGCGACAAAAGAACAAACAAAACAGGATGTGGTGATGGCATCTGGCTTGGATGCCTTCAAAAGGGGATTGGACAGATTCCTGGAGGAAAAGTCCATCACAGGTTACAAACCATGATGGAGATGTGTCATCTCCAGGCTTAAAACCAGGGTACTTCAAGGGCCAGATGCAGGGGAGTGGGACCAGGAGACAGAGATCTAGTCTCGTGCTCTCCCGAACGCATCTGGTGGGGCCACTTGTGAGATACAGGAAGCTGGACTAGATGGGCCTTTGGCCTGATCCAGCAGGGCATTTCTTATGTTCTTTCAAGGGCTGCACTGGTTGGCTTTTGAACTTTGCAGAGCCAGGAGCCATATCTTGAATTCCATCATTAATGTTGGGGTTATCATTCATTTTTTTGATCATATACCTATGTTTAAGGGCTTCTTGTTGACTCTCCATGATCTCCTTCCTCCTGTGTCTTCTCCTCCCCTTCCTCCTCTCTTGCCTTTCCCTGCTGGTCTGTTCCAGCGCCTGTTTCCCTGCCTAGCCCTGCCTTTTCCTGAGGAGGAGAGGGGAGGGTGAGCCAGGGCTGCCTTGCTCACAAGGCCTCATGGCTTCTTCGCATTGTGTCCGCATCCTTAGAGCTGCTCTGCTCAATTAAATGGTTTTGTGTGTGTGTGTGTGTGTGTGTGTGTGTGTGTGTGTGTGTGTGCTGTCTTTGTTTCCTGGCAAGCCAGAGAAGGCGGGAAAGTGGTCCGGAAATGCTGATATTCTACCATGTAAATACTGACAAGCCAACCAAACTAAAGAACACGTTGGTTGCCAATCCGATTGGAAAAAGAAAGACACAAAAGCAGGAAAGGGTTTGACAAAATGCCTCAAAAATGCCCTTTAAAAGTAATTTTAACTCACGACGGCTAATTTCTGAGAGTGACCAGAAATCATCTCCTATTATGCCCTAACTTTGAAATTACCCGTTGCATCAAAAGCAAGAAAATGTGTTCTGTTTAGATACCCACCCCGTAGTGCTTAAAAGCACTCTCTGCGTGGTTAGCAATGGATTTACGGAGGCTACTCGTGGCATCCGTTTTACCATTGTAAGTAACTGCAGTGCTAGTTCTCCAGTTTGTTACCAAATGTATCTAGTTATGGTATGTTGCTTGCGATGAGTGACATCCCAGCTCAGCAGCAGCAGCAGTAGAAAAACAGAACAAAAGCATGTATATGCACATGTGCTCACAATTAGCCTTGTACCAATTAGGGCATCGTTTGCGGGGGCAGAAGTTGTCTCCTGCAGCTCCCATTCATTTCACCGAGATTTGCGCAGGAAGATGTCCCTGCTGGCTGGGCCACCCGGACTCTCCCCCCTCCTCCCTTCACAGCAGCCACAACCTACTATAAGCCACCTGCCTCTCTGCAATATCTGTGCTCCCCTACAGAACACCTGCCTGCCCCCTGCAGCCACGCTGGCAACAGGTTTGGAGGAAAGGCAACCAAAGGTCACGCTGCGGTTTACCATGCACAGCGCGTGGGGTGAAGCTTCCTTGTGGAATTCACATTGTCAGCAGCACAGGAGCCATCGTGGGCAGCAGACGTGAAAGCAAAACACACTCCATATCACTCACTCACTCACTCACACACACACATTCAGCATCTGTACCAGTGATGTAATGATGTAAGAGAGTGCTCTGGGTCTGTTTCCCTCCTGGTCATCACTCTCCAAGGGCCTTGGTCCCCAGCATCAGGAAGAAGAGGATTGATTAGTTCCCGAGAGCTTGCATTAATTGTTTGATTTTCAGCGATCTCACAAAGGTGTCACAAAATCCCTCTTCTTCTTCTTCTTCTTCAGGTACCGTGTCCTCATACAACATTGGCAATCTGTAGCATGATCTGTTTTTTTTTTTTAATCTAAAGCAGTAGTGGCCAAACTTCAGCACTCCAAATGTTTTGGACCACAACTCCCAGAATTCCAAGCCTGTGTTGCCAATGACAAAGGACTGTGGGAGTTGTGGTCCAAAACATCTGGAGGGCCAAAGTTTGGCCACCAGTGGTCTAAAGCTATTCTATGAACTTGACCAGCACCCTGTGAACTTGATCAGTGGAGGACAGGAGGCCCTGGCCTGCTCTGGTCCATGGGGTCACGAAGAGTTGGACACGACTTAACGACTAAACAACAACAACAAATTCTAAAAAGAGCAGCTGTGCTCACTGCAAACTATTGGCTTAAATTCTTAAGCCAGAATGTTCTTCTACAGCCCAGGACACACTTCCCGTCTATTTTTCCTTGAAGGATAACCTGCAGCACACGGTATTTGTTATTGTGCATTATGTGACTGAAATATTACAGTTTTCTTCTCTTTACAGTATTGGGAATTTCATTAGCGACTCTGGCTGTCCACATACCTCTGCATTTGTATTATGTAACGACCAAACGGCTTCCTTGGGAGTTGTTTTTTGAAGCTTCAGGCAGTAAAAGCTGGCACCGCCTTGGCTTCTGGAATATCTGGAGGGGAAAAAAGTGTCCAAGTGCAGCAACTCGAAGGTTGTTGAAACGGATCATGGCTGTTCCAACTGCTGGCTGTGTTCCAATTGCTACACCTCACATTTCAGAGAGAAAGCAGAAAGGTGTAAAAAGCGTAAAAAGCTCCCTCCCGTTCAAGCAGGTGAAGGGAATGCAACTCCCTCACAAGGAAAGTCCAACTGGCTGTAGGAAAAGCATGGAGCCCAAATGCCTTTTGTCTCCCGGACTGGCATAGTGGCTCTTTAAACGTGCTTTTCGATGACAACGGATTTGGGAGCCCCGATGTGGAGAAAGGCCATGAAGACATGGGACAGGACTATGAAAGCAGGCTGGTTTCAATCCACTGACCTCCATGGATTCATAAGAACATAACATAAGAACATAAGAAGAGCCATCATGCTGGATCAGCCCAAAGGCAACATCTAGTCCAGCTTCCTGCATCTCACAGTGGCCCCACCAGATGCGTTTGGGAGCGCACGAGACTAGATATCTGCCTCCTGATACCACTCCTGATACCACTCCCCTGCATCTGGTCCTTGAGGTACCCTGGTTTTAAGTCTGGAGATGACGCATCTCCATCATGGTTTGTAACCTGGGTTCATTTGGCCCACTCTATGGCAACTTATTATCACTGCCTCAAGAGGTGCCCTTGTCCATGAAAGCTCATATTAAAATATAGCGGTTACTCTTTAAGGTGCCACCATGTTTTTGCCTTGTTTATTTTTATTTTTTCTTGTTTTTTTCCCCCTGATATGCTAGTTTTGGCTTCTAAGACTTATTACTATCCTAAGTGGGACTTCAGACACTGATTTCATTTGAAACTGGGTCTTCTCTGTGGCTGCCCCTTCACTTTGGAACAAACTGCTGAGTGAGATCCAGCCCTCAAAAAAGCTCTTAAGACTCTGCTTTTCAGAGAGGCATTTGGCGACCATTAACAGTTTTTGTTTTGTTTTGTTTTGCTCTGTTCCGCTATCTTGTCAAACATTTTTAAAAGATGGTTTAAGTGGTTTTTTTTACTTTACTTTAATTTAATCTTTTAATTGTTTTCTGTGGCTGTTGTATACCGCCCAGAGTTCCTTCAGGAAGATGGGTGGTATATAAATAAATAAATAAACAAAGTAGCCTTGACCACTATCCATTTGGTAGAAACACTGTAAATAAAGCAACAGCAACAATAACAAATGCACAAATAAATACTCCCACCATCCCACTCCCAGCAAGCTGGAGAGGTCACCCAAAGGACATCTAGTCTGACTACCCAATGTGGAACAGAGCATTTCTACCCACACAGATCAGCCACAGCAAGCTGCACCAGTACGTGGAACAGTCCAGGAGCAGGTTCATTGCCGAAAGGGCCTCCAACCCAAAGACAGCCAGCTGACTTAAGCAAGAAATCCCTGCCATACTGGAGAAAGGAAGTCAAGTGACTGGAGCCTTCTAAAGGCCTTCAGAAGGGTGGGAAAGGTTACAGTTTATATATATGTGACAAGAAACTGAGTGTCCTTCCAGATGTCACAATATGGTTGTTTACCCTTCAGTGATCTTCAACAGTTCCGCTTTCACACTTTTCTTCTTCTCAGGACTCCAAGTTGGCTTTCTGTAATTTGTCACCAGATGCTTACAGGTATCACAAAGGAAACTTTTCTCCCCCAGAAAGGTCCAGTATCTCAACTAGAATTTGTTCTGGGCATGGTGTCACGAAGAGTCGGTCATGACTGTAACGACACAACACACACAAGTTCCCTAAATTGCTGGGATCAGACTGCCAGCATAGATGGAAGGACCGAGGCTTGTTGAAATTGTGTGCGTCTGTGTGCAGGCAATGCGCAATAGCGTAGCATCCGGTCTAAGAACATAAGTATTATGTAGTGAGTCCAGACACGACAGCAAGCTCCGGTAGACTTCTTTATTCCACAAACGACATAACACAACACACAGGTTCCATAAATATCCATAACTCCACCCCCACCCCCACCCCCGTTAACCCCACTAGGCATTACCTCATTACAAGGTCCACCTGTCTTCAGCTGCTGTATGCCTCTCTCTTAAAATAACCAATACACTATACACTACAATAAGAAGAGCTATGCTGGATCAGGCCAAAGGCCCATCTAGTCCAGCTTCCTGTATCTCACAGTGGCCCCACCAGATGTGTCTGGGAGCGCATAAGACTAGATATCTGTCTCCTGATACCACTCCCCTGCCTCTGGTCCTTGAAGCACCCCCGTTTTAAGCCTGGAAATAACACACATCTCCATCATGGTTTGTAACCTGTGATGGACTTTTCCTCCAGGAATCTGTCTAATCCCCTTTTGAAGGCATCCAGGCCAGATGCCATCACCACCTCCTGTAGCACAGAGTTCCACAGACTAACAACATGCTGGTTCAGGCCAAAGACCCATCTAGTCCAGCTTCCTGTATCTCACAGTGGCCCCACCAGATGCGTCTGGGAGCGCACGAGACTAGATATCTGTCTCCTGACACCAGTCCCCTGCATTTAGTTCTTGAAGTACCCTGGTTTTAAGCCTGGAGATTACACATCTCCATCATGGTTTGTATCCTGTGATGGACTTTTCCTCCAGGAATCTGTCCAATCCCCTTCTGAAGGGATCCAGGCCAGATGCCATCACCACATTCTATGGCAGGGCCACATCCAGTGACTTCATGATTTCCCACTCGGAAGAGACAGATTGGAATGTCTCTTCCAATCTTGTTACAGGGGCAGCAATCCTGTTGACTAATTACGGCCGTGTAACTCAACATGCCACAAGCTCTTCATGGCAATGCAAGAGCAGGAAATTATCTTTTAGATTTGGGGCGGTATCCCTGCCCACTGGACCCGCACAGAACCAAGGACGCTACAGCTGCTGACCCCTGCTCCCAGATGTTGTCATCTGCAACTACTTCTGCACCCCGAGTGGCACTCTTGGGAAGAAAGGAGAATAACATCACTTTCATGTTTGGCTCCAGGAATAATGGTACACAGAACACCAGCCACCGGTCACCTTATTCCAGAGACAGCCACCCATTCACCTTGGCACCACATATATAATATGCACAGGTTTTGTCTTGGCAACAAAGAGGTTATCCTTGAACATACAAGGGCAACTAAATGGCAGCCCAAGATGACCTGTGAAACCCACTAGAGGGGATCTTAATTATATCATTGCTTACTGGCAGACGGTCAGCTCCCCAGGTCACAAAAAGAGAAGACATCAAAAAAAGCTGTGACCTCCTTCGTCTGCCTCAAGCTAGGACCAAACTATGCACTTCACGGAGCCCAGCATCGAGAGGGGATTCCTTAACTGCTGGAAGCTTCTGACTTGTCACATCAAGACCTTTCCTCATCTCTCCCTTGGCAGTTTAGTTTGCTGGGTTTTGCAATTGCTCTAGGGAATTCTGAACATGGGATTTTGTCTGAAAGTCTCTTTTCTCACACAGCTGGGATTAGATCTGAAACACAAACATGGTTTCTCCTGGAATAACATGCTGCCTCTCACTAGAACACAAGAAGAGCCATGCTGGATCAGGCCAAAGGCCCATTTAGTCCAGCTTCCTGTATCTCACAGTGGCCCCACCAGATGCGTTTGGGAGCGCACGAAACTAGATTATCTGTCTCCTGATACCACTCCCCTGCATCTGGTCCTTGGAGTACCCTAGTTTTAAGCCTGGGGATTACATATCTCCATCATGGTTTGTAGCATTTGATGGACTTTTCCTCCAGGAATCTGTCCAATCCGCTTTTGAAGGCATCCAGGCCAGATGCCATCACCACCCCCTGTGACAGGGAGTTCCACAGACTAACAACGCACTGGGTGACAAAATTTTTTTTTGCCTGTTCTCACTCTCCCAGCCCTCAATTTGAGTGTATGTCCCCTAGTTCTGGTATTTTGTGAGAGGGAGATGAGAGTCCCTCTATCCACTTGACTCATGCCCTGCATTATTTTGTATGTCTCAATCATATCCCCCCTCAAGCGCCTTTTTTCCAGACTAAAGAGCCCCAAATGTTTTAGCCTTTCCTCATAAGGGAGGTGCCCCAGCCCAGTCATCATTTTAGTCGCTCTCTTCTGCACCTCCAGTCACCAATTCCCCCCTTGGGAAAGAAGTTCAAGTGTGTGCAATGATTTTAAGTCTTCTGGCACACCTCCGCCTTCCAGCATTCTACACCCAAGAGACTGCCCGAGTTAAAGCAGACAATCCCCACCTGGAGACAAGGAAAGGCAACTGAACTCGGCTTGTGGCACGCAGGACCTTTCAATAGGTTTTGATGCCGGGAATAGGAAGTGCAGATGCTGGGAACGGCTTCAAGAGGCAGGGACAACTATGAGGCGGAGTGAGTCGAAATCCAGCCCTCCTGGTCTTCTCTGGATTGCCACGTCCTCTTTCCTTACAGTTCCCTTGTTTGGTAAAGCCCTTCTCCGGCATTAAGGAGGCCACAGACTGGAAACCATTCTTCACCCAGCACTTGATGGGGTTCTTTTATGTTTATGGGATCAGCCAAAACAAGGCTGAGAATGGCTGGAAATGGTTTCTGTGATTTTCTACAGGTATTTCCTCCAAAGGTTGAAAGGTTCCAATCTCCCACTTCTCCGGATTGGCTTAGGATAGGGAATCTTTGATTATTTTTTTTCTCCCCACCCAGAGTCTGAAGTCTCTTGCATGAAGGAAAACTCCTAACGTCTCTCAAATAGCATCTACAGCAGCCAGTGAGCCTACTGGATTCCAGGAGATGCAGACACACAAATGTTAACTTTTCTGAGCAATCACACTGCTGCCAGAACAGAGGACTTGCATTCGGAATTTTGTGATTTCTAAATGAATTCTATATAACCGTATTCCTAATCATTATTTGACGTTTTGGACAGTGCACATTCCAGCGGCCTCTCTTTCCCAAGCAGGATCAACTAAATCATCATCGTTCCAAGCTTCTGTGCTGTTCTGTAGCATGATCAAGGCCCAGTTCAAGCGGCTGACTTACAGACAGGGTTCCCTTTAAGATGTGGGCGCAGGGACACACCCTGCACAAGCCTTCTCTTCCCCCACGCACCTGTTTTTGTTCTAGTCACATAACTGGGGGGGGAGGCATGCACACTCATGGAAAAGAGCCCTACAGAGTAGAGATGGGCACGAATAAAAAAAATGGCATTTCGTTTGTCGTTTAGGGGGTCTGTTTCGGTTCATTTCCGTTTTTCGTGAATTTTTGCAAAAAAATCGTTTTCGTTTTTGTTCGTTTCATTACCATTTCATTAGCATTTATTTCATTTTTTGTGATTTTTTTTAACATTTAAAGCAGATCACTTGTATTGCCATAACGAAAACGAAACACACGACAAAATTTCCGGTGTTTCTGTTCGTTTCGTTTCATTTTAGAGACAAAAATCATTTGTCGTTTCATTGCGTAACGAAACGAAAAAACAAAAACGGAAACAAAAAACTGTTCGTTTCGTGCCCATCTCTACTACGGAGCGGGGATGGAAATTAGAGGGTATACTGGTTACAGGTGAATTTTGCCCAGCCTACATGAAACCTATTACCCCGTCAGTCACTCCAATGCTTAGGAAGAGCGTCTATTGAAGTTTTTGATGCATGTAGCAGGTTCTTCCACAGAAGCATCTTTGAGAAGCATCTCTTTTTCCCCCTGCACAATTATTTGTTTGTTTGTTTACATTTTAATATTATAATTAAAACAATTTAAAAAAAGAAGCATCTCTCGAAGTTTACAGATGCCTCAGTTACAATTTTCTGGAAGTGCTGGAGAACATTACTTCTGAAGATAATAATGATGTTGTAAAATGGAACTCTACTATGCTAGGTTTTATTTTAGTAAGATATTAAAATCATTTTAACACACGTAAGGCGCGTATTAACATTCCTGCCTTGTGCTATAAAATTTCAAGACAACCTTACAATGCCACACAACCCCAATCAAGAAACGGCCCAATCCTTCTAAGGAAAAGCATTCAGCGCTGGGTGTCATGACAATTTTATTGTGGTCCACAGTAATTTGTCTGTCAACGCATGTCTTTCCCACAAAGAAGGTGAATGAAAATAACTTAAAGGGGAACTGTTATAAGCCAGGGGGTGGGTGGAGTGAGCATGCAGGCAGGGCCTTTGGGCATTACAACGCCCAGCAGCCCCTAACGGACTCATGGGCGAAGCCTGGGGTGTGCCTCCTTCAGACCAG
The DNA here is from genome assembly GCA_023846285.1 of Phrynocephalus versicolor. Lineage (NCBI taxonomy): Eukaryota > Metazoa > Chordata > Lepidosauria > Squamata > Agamidae > Phrynocephalus > Phrynocephalus versicolor. The sequence goes on from JAHTLZ010000328.1 coordinate 2,611,091, forward strand.
AAGCAGAACATCCTCTGCTTCCCTAAAGGGACCAGGAGGGGCAAAGATGCAGAACGGTCACACTCTTTGGCCCTGTTTTTACTCAGGCGCCGGCTTCACCTGCTTGGCCGCTTCCAGGTGGGTCAGCATTTCATCCCACTGGACAAACTGCTTCGAGAGGAGCAGCGTCTGCAGGAATCGTTTAAGGAAAAGAAAGGCGAAGGAGGACTCGAGCGGCTTAAAATAGAAACACGAGACAGCGCTTGCTACAGATGGCTAGGGCTTCAGTGGGAGGCTGTAAGTAGCTGGCAGAAGGTCCCTCAGGTCTTGTGGCAGACCGAGGAACTACCCTGTTTCCCTGAAAATAAGACATCCCCTGAAAATAAGACATCCCCTGAAAATAAGACCTACTTACAGTTTTGCCTCACACTGAAATATAAGGTATCCCCCGAAAATAAGGCCTCTCCATAAGATAACAATAAATGTGTACCGTATTTTTCTTCATGGAAAAATAGGACATCCCCTGAAAATAAGACCTAGCGCATCTCGGGGAGCAAAAAATATAAGACACTGTCTTATTTTCGGGGAAACACGGTAGGCAGAGCTGCCTGGGCAGCCTGGGAACACTGGCGTTTGCTTGGTTTGGGGAAAGCCCCTTGACGCACCCCTGCCCATTCTACTTGGGGGCAAAAGGATACCATTCTGTTGTAATCTTCTAGGAGCTGCCGGACATTCTCTGTCACTGCTTCGCACTGGTCCTGCAAGGTCAGAAGAATTCGGTTAAATACCTCTCCTTGACATCCTGTAAAATCAGCATTTGAGCATTAAATAAAAACGTTACGAGTGCTGTTTCCTAAAGAAGAAACAGCACGACTGGAAGTGTCATTGGGGGGGGGGGATGACATCCCACGATGCCCTCTTGGGTATAGCCAGCACTTGGATTCACACAAGGGCACTTCAGCATGACTGCTGTGCTGTATCAGCTTGCCTGGATCCTAGTAAAAACCCGGGAAGCCACATCGGAAAAGAGAGTCTGGATATATCAGGGAAGGGTTGCTGGCTATCTGCATGTCCAGAGCAGAGCCTTTTTAAAAAGGAAAACACAGAAAGGAAAAGGAAGGGGTGGCACGAACAGTTGGATCTGCCTTCTCTGAAATGCAAGTTTAGTGATACTCAAGACTAAGATTCAGTAATATATGACAGAGAAGAGGGGCTAGTGTGACTCTTGATAAGGAACTGCAGTAGATGCAAGTCGTAGGACATTGGCTTTGTTTCCCCCTCAAACAACATGCAGCAGATTCCACACATCCTGGACATAATCTGTTTCAACTGTTACCCTCAGGGCGAAGTTTTAGGGCACTGCATACTAAGACTACTAGATATAAAGATAGTTTCTTTCCAAGTGATATCAAACTGTTGAATAATTAATAATTTACTTTTCTTCTTCCTTTTTAAATAATAGGTTATATTGTAGTGTTGTACTGTGTTTTTATTGTTGACTATATGATTCTTATATTTCCTTTTATATAGAGAGAGCATATTTTACCAAAACAAATTCTGGGTGTGTCCAACCACACCTGGCCAATAAAAAGTATTCTATTCTATTCAGTTTTGTTCCGAGAGCCAGACACCTTGGAAGCCCCAAGGTCAGGTTTGGATTTCCCACGAAACCGCTGTTGGGAGAGACAAGAGGTCGTAAGAAGCTTCGGGCTCATGCACCCTGTTCCAGTGTGGCCATGAAGACTTACGATGGTTTTGCTTCCATTTTGCTTAACTGTAAAGCGTGCCTCAGGATGGGACCCCTGCCTCCCCAGCCTCTGCTGCTTTCTGCGGCACTGAAGAGCCTACTGTACCTGCTGCTGAAGGTGGATCTGTGACAGCCTCTGCAATTTGGCCGCATGGTCAGGGGCAGCTGCAACAGACCACAGAAGGAGAGTCAGTCTCCGCAGGCCCAGGAGTGACATACACAGCATCCCCAACTGTAACATCCTTTGGTGCCGTTAGAAAATGAGTCACAAGAGCAGTCCAAACATGCTTTTAGGAACTGCCAGCCTCCTCTCTTCGACAGCTGTGAACTGAAGAGTCAATCTCTGCGGGGTCCTGAGTGAGTCCAGTTGGCTCAGGCCAGAACCAGCTGCAGAGATGGAGGGCTTCACAGCCTCTGAGCTACTACAGAGTGCTTTAGTCTCACTAAATGCACACACCTGACATAAATCAGTGGTAGCAAAGAAACTCTACCATATAGGGTCAGACTGAGCTCCCCAGTGCTCCAGAGGCTGCAATTATAGTCTGATGGCATTAGAGGTCTCAGCAACAGAGTTGCTTGGGTACTGCTGCGCTACAGATATACAATCGAATTCCCGTGTAACCGAAGCAAGGAGCCAGTCAGCTCAAGTTACCCCACACCATGTCTCATGACATCACCAGCCATGGCCACGCTACAGCTATTTTTTTTTGAGGGGGGGGAATCTAAAATTTCTCATCCTTCCCCCACCAACAGATAGCTCCCCTTTGTTCTAAGAAGCCTTCAGGAGATGCAGAAAGGAGAGGAGAATGACTTGGAGCTGGAAAACTGTTACCATCAGTCCCGGGACCAGTGGCGGCCACGTTCTAACTTTTAATCACTCCCAACCCAATTCCATCTGATGGCTCCTGAAGGCTTCCTAGGAGAAAGAGAATTCCTGGAACCTGGGGGCGGGGAGAGAGATGGGACGTGAAGTGTTTTGTTTCCTCAAAATGGCTGTATCTGATAACATCCCTGGAGCGGCAGAGCTTAACCCATACAACAGCATTTCGGGTAGCGGCATGACTCATCTGCACTGCTGCCTTCCGAGGTCGGTAAAATGAGTACCCAGCTTGCTGGAGGTGTGTGTGTGTGTGGGGGGGGAATGTGACGCCTGCATACTGTAATTAAAACTGTAAACAACCCAGAGACTACTTGAAGTGGTACAGGGCGGTTTATAAGCAGAACACTTGTTGCTGCCCTTTCCTTATGACACACACGCTGCGTAGCCTGAGGCTGCTGCTTGAGCCACCTGCAACGCTTGAGAAACCTACAGATCTTAAGAGCAGGCTGGAAAAGCGGAACAGGCGTGGATCTCCGAGCTCAGGGCCAGGGAATGTGAGGCCCGAAGCAGAGAACAAACAGCGGCTCACCTTTGATATGCGCGCTGTCCAGATACGGCTGCAGGCTATTCACCTGCTCCAGAAGTGCTGCCTGAGCCATGATCGACTGCTCTTCTGGTAGAGAACAACACACACGGATATGCATCAGTGGAGACCATAATAGGTACCTTCCCATTTAAGGGCCACAGATCACATTGGCTATGCCTAAGCAGAGTAGACGGCCAATTCAACATAAACAGAAATGCAATAAGGATCTTTAAAAGTAAAGTCTCTGGCATGTCTATTCAGAAATCCACTGAATTCAATGGGATACAGGCTTGCTACCTAAAACACACATTACATGAAAAAGAACTATTATCTTCATCTTTTTATTTTTAAATGTCGTCAGTGCAATTTTGTAAAAATCAGCATTTTTATTTACTTTTTTTAAAAAAAAAACTCCTTCATCTTGCACTTAGATTCATTTCAAGGATTCAAAATACGAATGGGAGATGGAGTCTCAGGATGTATAAAAGTAGAAAAGACCTTTATTCTCTTTTAAATTATCTTTTAATAGCTGCTGGGATTACCTGCTAGGATGAACTGAAGCTTCATGGCATCTGGAATCGCCATTCGATCAATGTACTGAGGATCCAAATATTTTATAATATCTTCCACTTGGGTGAGAAATTGAAAATAACAAGGAAACAAATTAGAATATTAGCCTTGGGTATATAGTTCAGGGCCGATGTCTGAAAACCGAGCCGTTTACAAGATCTCATGACTTGCTACACATTTCCTTGAAATTACCAGCAGCAGAAGATATGGGCTCTGTTTATTCACTGCTACTCACAAATTCACTAGCTGGCCTAAGGCAAACTGTTATTTTCAGAATTTCTTCTCAGTCTGGTACAGTAGCGGGGAATAATGTGTTTGTCGTTCCTTACAAGTCTCTTGCAGTGGAATAACATTAAAACACTTTTCTTTTTAATGAATTTGCCCTTCAACTTCCCTAAAATTGTCAGCACAAGACTGTAAAAACATAAAACACACTGTACTAAATTTGAAAGTCCCAACTGCATTATGAAATACAAAGGTATCCGTTTAACGGCTGAAGCCCTGCTGCTTAGTCACAAGTTAAAAGACAAACTGGGTAACATTCACTCCCTCACACACAGCCAGCAAGTAAAGAGTTCCTGCTATGACTCTTAAACCGGTGCCAAATGAGCAAGAGCTCATACCCTGAAGAATCACAACAGTGACTCTTTAATTGCCAGCAGCGAGTGAGCGCTACATCTTTTTCCTTCTGACTATGTAACAAACCAACAGTTTTATCCACTGTGGAATGACCCAGTACCAGTTGCTGGCCTGGGTGGGTGGGTGGGGGGGGGGTTGGGGACTCTTGACTTAATACTAGTTGTTAGCTTGGCAAGGTGCTCCACCTATGAAAGCAGTTTGTTCCTCACCATCAGCAACCTTGGTGGGCTGGTGATCCTGAAAGAACTCATATCCAGGTGAAACTTGAAAAATTAGATTATCGTGCAAATGTTCATTTATTTCAGTAAGTCAACTCAAAAGGTGAAACTAATATATGAGATAGAGACTCATTCATGCAAAGTGAGATATGTCAAGCCTTAGTTTGGTATACTTGTGATGATTCTGGCATACAGCTTATGAAAACCCCAAATTCACAATCTTGCTTTGCATGTAATGAGTCTCTCTCATATATTAGTTTCACCCTTTGAGTTGACTTACTGAAATAAATGAACATTTGCATGATATTCCATTTTTTTCGAGTTTCACCTGAACTGACCTTAAAATGTAGATGCCATAAAATGTAATAAAGAAATGCAATAAAGAATGAAGCTTCTTCTCCTGAGAATTCTAAAATAACAATTTCTGCTTTTCACACCATAGACCAACACAGTGGTTGCTGTTACGAAAAACACATCTATAGTCTCATCCTATGAGGAAAGATGATGCAGGCCATTCACAGAAATCTCAGTGAAAATACTGCATAAGTGCATAATACCGTATTTTTTTTTAAAAAAAATCTCCCTGAAGCATTTTACTTATTGCACTTACACACTGCCTTTCCAGTAAAAGAGAGCACTCAAGGTGGGTTACAAAATTAATAGAAGAAATACAGTTAAAAACGACATTTGGTGAACATTTTTAGATAATAATAATGTAACCCTATCTTATTATTTAAAAACTCACCAAATTTCTTTTAAAAATATATTAAACACATTCATATTATAAAGGATACTCGTTAAAGCAGCACTGCAGGACAGGTTAAGCATCAAAAGATATGTTCTTATTCCCTTCCCAACAGCAGCCAGAGTGGAAATTGGACCGACTAGGAATCACACAGGAAATGGCCCTCTCTCTTGCAGAGTGGCTAGATGCTCTTTTGAAACTGTTGGCATTTTTAAGAGGGTTTATCCTGGAGAACTTAGAAGCTGGATCAGCCCATAACAAGACACATGGTCTCACAGATGGCCAGGCCCCAAACCATTTAGGACTTTAAAACTTCAATCTTTGGACTGAGCCCATTTAAAGCAACTGGCAAGCAGTGCAGGTCTTTCAGCATTGGGTTTCCATGATGGTGATACTATGCAGTAGTTAGTAACTTAACTGGCCAAATGCTGCACTAAGTGAAGATCCTGGACCCTCTTCAAGGTCAGTCCCACTTTCTTGAGTCTGACTTTTTAACAAGCAGCAGCACCTCCATCCTGTCATGATTTAGATGTTATTTTACAATTGACTCTTCAAATGTTGTCATCATGCATCTGTTGTCTCAAAGAGTTACTGTATTTTCCCATCTATAAGATGCCACATTTATTAGACGCCTCCCCTTTTTGAGACCCCAAATAAATAAAATTAATAGATCCTCCTTACAGTCTCTTCCACCCCCACAGTTATCTTTAATTTCCCCATTCTAATTGGCATCATGATTTCAGAAAAAAGTAGTGTGGTATACATGGAAAAATACGGTACTAACAACTTGATCTTAAACCTATAAACATAAAGTTTGTTGACATAAAGGTACATACTTTTTTTGAAAAGAATTTTAACCCTCTCTCTTTTGCTTGCAATGTTCCCCAGAGCAACCTGGACCTTGACTAAGCCATCGGATATCTAGGGGAAGATAAAAAGGCTCTTGTTAAGAATGGTCATAATATGTAGAGTTGACAAAATATATGTAATGTATATTTAACAGAGTGAAAAGAGAATTTATAAAATGGAGTCAGTCAAAAATGCAGTGTCATGATGTTAGCCACAAGTGCAGGGAATTAGAAATCACTAGCAGGTTAAGTGATTTAGCACAGGTGGAATAGTTAATGACATCATGGTGTGTCAGAATGTAATTGGTTAAAATCATGTCTGATGAGGTCTAAATGTGTATATAAGAACTGGCTTGTATAATGTTAAATTGGGACTGTTTATGGCGAGAAAACAGTACCCCACACTCTGTTGATTTGTATATATGTTATTGCTTGGTGCTATACCGTTATTTGCTGTACATATTTTATATATATAAGTATATATATATAAATATATATATATAAGTATATATGAGTTTTATTCTAAGTCATGTTTCTTTGTCTCTGTTTCTAAGTTCTGATAATACTTATAACAATTATCTACACTTTATCTACATGCTACTGCTGCTAAGCTCATATTTTTCTCTGCTTGCTATACACATGTGTGTTTTTTTCTTTTCATAACCCCTTAATTATTGCTTGATAAGAATACAGCAGATCACCTACATCCAGGGTATCTTGAATAGTGCCTCAACAAACAGCAATGTAGGTAGGAGGCAAATGAAGTGAAGTACAAGCAAATTGAGTGCAATTATACTATTTCCTACTTATCTAAAGTTTTATCCCACCCATCTAGTGGGCGGGTTACAAAATCACAACATAAAACTTCACGCAAAAAGAAGCATCTCTCTAATGATGAAATAACTAATACAAAAATGTTACATATATTTAAATTTACAATTACAATTAAATTACAATTACAATACAAAATACAGTAGAAGGCAGCAAAACACTGATAGGAATACTTTTCTGGAACACGGTACCTATTACATTTGACCACCTGCCAATTTTTTATCTCACTCGCTGTGTCATTGTTTTGTATGGTTTCAAAACAAAACAGCAGACAGCGTGTTGTTAAGAACTGAAATGAAATGACATTTTCAGTTTGGAGTAACCGAACTGGGGAGCTTGCAGTCAGATCTTGCTTCAGGCAAAATCCAGCAGCTGTTTCCCGGCTGGGTTCTCCCCACCGCCACCCAGCTGGTTTTGACAGGTAGCTGTCAAAACCAGCTGGGTGGCGGTGGGGAGAACCACAGAGGATTGGGAGGCTTTTAAATTTCCCACCCCCAAAGCCTCCCTACTTCACTCTCCAGTTCACAGCAGGTCTGAGAGAGCGTGCGCTGACGTCAGCACTCGCCCTCTCAGGCCGCCACCGCCTGGGAAGCAGGGGGTGGGGGTGACACAGCAGAAGGGAGCAGGCAGCAAATGGCTGCTCCCTTCTGCTGCGTCGCCCCTCCCCCAGCCTCCCAGCTGGGGCTTTTTGACAGGTTGGGGTATGGGGAAGAGGGGAACCACTGGAGAAGGGAGCAGGCAACTGTACCAAGCATTGTTTGGATTTCCTGCTGTCTGCTCCCTTCCCCCTGCCACTCCCTCCTCTGTGTTAGGTTTTTTTTTTTTTGGACAGGAAGGGCTGTGCGCAGTGGGGGCAGCCCCACTCCAAAACAGCCTGACCTGTCAAAACAACAACAACAACAGCTGGAAGGCAGGGGTCACAAGGGAGAACAGGAGGATCAGCAGAAAACTCAAACAGAGCACTCACTGCTTGATCCATTCTGCCACCTGCCTCCCATCTGGGTTTAAACAGGCCAGAATGATCTGGAAGCTGCCAGTAGCCAGATGGCTTTTTTAAAAAAATTGACAGTGGGGACAGCTTGATCTCCACCTGGGTGACGGGAGCTTACAAATCCGTTCATTACTCATTTAGTTACTTTATTATTGCTCTTAAAATGCCGTTTAGCAACGAAACGAAACGAGTAACGAAAGGAAACGAGCCATCTCTAGCCAGCTCTGGTAACTGCGTCGTAAAAACCTGCTTCTAGGGTTTTGTTTTCATTTTAATGTTCTCGGGCAGCGGATAGGTGAAACCGCGGATACCGATCCCACAGTCCGCCTCTGGTCGTCCAGGGCCGGGATCCCCAAGCACTCCCACCGCAAGGCCCCTCGCCTTAGCCTTTTGGGGGCGCTGCTGTGCCTCCCCGCCTGGAATATGCGCCGGCTTCCAAGTCCCATCACCCGCAGCCGGCAGGGCCAACGGTCGGGGGATGATGGGAGCAGGAGTCGTCCAGCGTCACCTCCAGGGCGGGCCCTGAGAAGCGCCGAAGGAAAAGAGGGAGGGAAAGCCCCCCCTACCTGGCGGGACCTGCCGGCGCCTTCGGCCCCTCCGGGGACGCCGCCGTAGACGCGCTCCTCCAACACGTCAAGCCGGCTCTGGAGCTGCTGCACCTCCGCCGCCGCCGCCGCCATCTTGTCAACGCCTCAACCCCCAGAAGCTGGGCGGGTGGGGAGCCAATCGGAAAAGGGCTGGCCGGGAACGAGCTGGGCAGGGTGCCGCTCTATCTGCCCGACACCTCTATGGTAAAACCCGCTCAAGAAGAGGCTACAGTACTAGGACGACGAGGAGGAGGAGGTCGCCGCGGAGCAACAGACTGGAAGTGCGGCGCCGCGCCGCTTCGTCTCCATGGCGACGCCTGCCTGCCGGCCGCTCTACCTTTCGGCACTCTATGGTAACCGCGGATCGGAAGCCGGAGGTCCGCCCTAGGACGGCAACCCGGAAGCGGGTTTTTTTTTTGGCTGTGTTTCTTCGGTTGCCATGGCGAAGGCGCGGTCGCTACGGAGACCCTCCTCCGAGGCTCCCCACCCTTCTCTCGGGAAGGCCGGGTGGGATGCATGGGCCGAGGAGGGCCCGGTTAAATGTGGGGTTGTCCCCTAAATCCCGCCCTTCGCCAAAAGTGTGTGCGTGTGGGGGGGGGGGGGAATTAACTCGGGACTGCAAAGCCCAGAATCCCCCAACCAACATGGGCACGGTAGCCCGGGGGAGGGGGAAGTGGCTTCTCCGGGTTCTGGCCTGGAGCGCTGCTCTCCTTGGACATCCATGATGAGGATGATCATGATGATGATGATGGTGGTGCTGCTGGTGGTTACTGGGGCAGGAGTTTAACAAACGGATGCAGCCCCCTGAATGCCTTTTTCAGCGTTAAGACGATGTCTAATGTTGGCTTGCTTTTAATTATTAATTAAATTAATGATTTAATTAATAATTTTAAATTAATAATTTAAAAATTAATTGATTGTGCTTTACTTGGTGTATCGTTCAATTGTTTTTCTGAATGTTTAAACCATCGTGCTTTGAATTCTATTCTTTCTTAAGATTGTGAGTCACCTTGGGTCCCTTTATTATAGGGAGAAAGGTGGCCGATAAATAATAACTAATGATGATGATGATGACAATGATGATGATGGAAAAAGGAAGAAAACGAATGGAGAAAGGCTCTGCCTCTTAAGAAGAGAGTAACCAAAGTCAGTGCTGGACAAGCCGAGTGAAAGAAGGGAGAAAAAAGATGGGTGGATGGAGGAAAGGGGGAAGATGCAGGAGAGAAAGAGCACCATTGGGCAAGAAAGACTACCAAGGTGATGGTAACGAGGAAGAAAAGATTTGGGAGGGAAAGAAGAGAGGACAGGGATATAAGACGTTTCATGGGCTGCAAAATGCATGTCTGTTGCGTTGCCCATGTCCAAATCAGGTTTTAGAGTAACCTGGTACTAAAGTTCCTATAAATCTTGGGTGCAAAACTGCCTGAACAGGAGTTAATGGTATTAATGTTTCCAGCACAGTGCTTGCCAACATTAAGAATTTATTTTAAGGTGCTAAGCCTTATGGCTCAGTAGTTAAACAAAACTGTGCGCACGACCTGGGGTTCAATCCCAGGTAGCAGGCTCAAAGTTCACTCAGCCTTCCAGCCTTCCAAGGTCAGTAAACTGAGTACCCTCCTTGCTGATGTAATCTCCAGGCTTAAAATGGGGGTACTTCAAGGGCCAGAGGCAGGGGAGTGGTACCAGGAGGCAGAGATCTAGTCTCATGCATTCCCAGAGGCATCTGATGGGGTCACTGGGAGATACAGGAAGCTGGACTAGATGGGCCTTTGGCCTGACCCAGCATGGGTCTTCTTATTTTCTTGTGTTCTGGTGTATGTGTACCGACAAAGTGTAGCCTGCATAATCAAAAACTGTAGATTTTTTAGTGCTATAGGACAGTATATAAGCAGTATGTTTGGCTTTGAGTAGATTGGTTTTAAAGGGTGTGCAAATAAATAAATCTTGTATAGTTAACTCACCTCCCTTCATGTTTCCACTGCTTTTGATAGGTGTAATCCAAGAATCAAACACTGGTTGTGTTTTTGTATGCCCACCCCCCAAATAGTGTTTCACACAAGTTGTTCCCCCTATTTTTTCTTCAAAGCTTTATACAAGCTACAGTAATCTTTTCATACTGATTTTTTAAAAAATATCTGAAAAAGTTGAAAAAACTGCTTGAGGAAGAAGAACCTGATGTCACAATCCTCACTGAATCAGAATTATCTATTTGTTTGTTTTATAGGCAAGCTTTCTCTTGTTAAGGAGACCCAATTATATTCTGCTAGCTTTTGCCCAAAGATACTGAAGTATTTCCATGATGCCTACTTCTGCAGGGAAGGTTGTGTTTTTGAACAAGCCATAGAGAGTCCTTTTTTTCTTAATGGCTCTGTTACTGGAATGTGGACACTCCTGGAATAATCCATTTATTTTTCTAGATAGCATAAGGTTTCTGCCGGGTGGGGTTTTATATGGTATATCCCAATCCCTTTGCTATCTGACTGAAATGGTCTCTTTGAGAAAACAGATGAGAAAAGCTGCAGGAAAGGACCTGCGTTATGCCTTCTCTAGACATTTAGAGCAGTATAAAACTCTAATAAGTGTATCTAAAAATCAATACAGATTTGCAGTCTTTGTTTATAAAACACTTGAGTTTCTTCTCTTGTTGAGAATGAAATGCTAGTAGTGACTGAAAACGCCAGCAATTAGACAGGCATCAGACCGAGCAGCCTTGTCCCCTGATACTAGAACCCCTCACACTGACCTCAGCTATAGTACTTGCTATCATTTAAATGTTGGGAGAAACACAGAAGTGAGGCAAAAGCAGTGAGAGGATGCTACAGGATCTATTATAGGCCTGTGAGATGTGTTTCTGCAATTATAAACATTGTAATGGGCCACAGCAGTAATTCATGGGTCTCTCTTAAGGAGACACTAATTAGGCCCATTCGTAAGAAATCGAACTTGGCAGTGGGCATTAACCACTATAGGCCTGTTGCCAAGGCTCCATTTATGAGCAAGGTAGTGAAGATGGTGGTGGCCGATCAACCTCAGGCATTCCTGGAGGAAATCAACCAGTTTAACTTCAGGCTGCGTCATGGCACAGAGACAGCATATGTCACCCTCCAAGATGACCTCTTGAGGGAGTGTGACAGGGGAAGAATGTCCTTGTTGGTCCTCCCGGATATCTCAGCAGCCTTCAGTACTGCTGATCATGGTATCCTTCTGGGGAGGATGTTTAATTTAGGTGTCGGGCCTCACCTTGGTGTGGCTCCGATCCTTCTTGGAGGATGAACCTCAGAGAATAGACATCAGTGAGATGAGGTCCACCCCTTGGACCCTCAGATGTGGGGTTGAGTTTCTTCTCAACCCCACATCCACAGGGGTTGATCATCTTGCCAATGTTATTTAAGATCTACAGGGGGTTGGGGAGCTTTGTGTCACCCGTACACTGATGACAACCAACTCTTTCTCTACTTCAAACCTTCAGCAGTGGATGCTGTACTTTTCCTTCAGCTCTGCCTGGATGCCATGCTGGGCTGGATAAGAACGAATCGACTAAGGCAGAACCTGGACAAAACAGAAATCCTGGGTGTGGGAGCCTCTGATGTCAGCGGGTTAGGAAGTGCCCTCGTGGGGGCATGACCTCCCCTGCTCAAACCGAGGTTCACAGCTTGGACATTCTGTTGGACACACTGCTATCCATGCCGTCCCAGGTGGCCGTCTGTGGTCAATTCCACTCATTTCCATCTGCGGCGGATTGCCCAACTTCGTCTCTTTCTTGACACCAAGGCTCTCACAACGTTGGCTCATGCATTGGTAGTCACAAGATTGGACTACTGCAATGCACTCTAAGTGGGGCTGCCCTTGAAGCTGACACAGAGGCTCCAACTGGTCCAGAACATGGTGGCTAGATTGTTAACTAGACTTAGTAAATACCAGCATCTATCCTCTACTCGCCCCTCCCTATTCTGGTCACCAGATATCTTCCACATCAACTTCAAGGTGTTGATGATGACATACAAAGCCCTACATCAGGTATGTCCAAAGTCCAGGCTGGGGTCCCGGACTTTGTACTCATCAGCTGCTATTCTTTTTGTCATTTCGGTAAGAAAACGATGCCTCACAGAATCCTTCAGGTAATGTTTTTGTATTAAAACTCCCACCCTTAGCCCAGCCCAGCCCAACCCAGGGAGCGATAACCCCTCCAGGCATTGAATTTGGGAAATCAACAGAACTGTGGAAAAGTTTCTAGCTCCTAAAGGTTCAGAGTCCAACCTTTTGTTTGTAAGATGCCGTTTTGTGGACAGCAGGCCACTTCCTTAGCTGCGCCAGGGCGGCATTGCCTTAGGCCAGGCAATTTTTTTTGGTCGTTGAAGCACCACAGGATTCTTTCACCACTGCTGTAGGAAATCCATTCCCTTCTAGAGGCACTTTTATGTTTGTTTCTCTGCTAGTTTAAATCGAATTGAAAGCTACAAGCCAGGAGGTTCTATGGGGGCGAAGTGATTGGTGTCACAAGAAGCCCTGTACGGTTAGGCTCTGCTCTTCCAGAATAAAATGAACCAGGAGGGACAACAACAACAACGACAACAAAAAAACCTGGAAAGGCATGGGTTTTGTCTTTTCTTTTTTTAATATACCAACTACCGAGACAAGCCCTGTGTCATACAGAGAGTTGTATGGACCAAGAGACTGCCTCCATAAAATAGCAGCTTCCTTGAAAAGGGTTGTTGTGACATCAGTCCAACCACCACCCAGAAGATGTGTCAAGTAAGTCTGTCAAAACCTCTAGTATCTATTTCCCAAACAGCAGCACATGCCTCGAAGGTGTCCGGCAGTCATTTAGCACTCTCTCCTGTCACTGAATATGAGTAATTTTTAATTTACGCTCCTGAGAAGTCAGCTGAAGTCAGCAGCTCCTATCAATACTGGTCCACTTACAGCGCCGGGCAGTGTAATGAAAATCCAATGTCAGGACTGGCGGGAGTAAATAAGTATGCCATTAAAACGAGAAAATCAAACCCCCAGACAGGTCTTTTCTCTCCCCCATTGATTCTTTTTATTACGGAAGTATTGCAGCTAAATAACATTAGGGCAAACCATCTCGATAGTGTTTTCTGCAGATTGCGTGTCAATAACCCAATTGCAGGCGCTCTTCTGCAGGCTGCGAGCCCTCCACTTCCACCAAGTAGCAAAGGGGAAAGTGCGACCCTTTGGGGTGGCTTTTTGTTTTCTTTTTCGGCCGGATGGAGCAGCAGGAGCCAGGGAAAGTAACTTCTCTACAGCTTCCTCTCTGACAAGTATCAGCACCACTTTCTGGGAGATTTGAGGCACTCTAGCCCAGAAAAGTAACTTTTCTAAGCCATAGCGGGAATACTCAAAAAACCTAGTTTGTTTACTTCTGGAGTGGATTTTGGCTAGATGTGCTTTCTAATTATCTGGCTGGGCCCGGTCCATTTTCAGGAGTCTGACCCTGTGATCAGGAAAAACAAACCTATGATGGACTTTTCCTCCAGAAACTGGTCCGATCCCCCTTTCAAGGCATTTAGGCCTGTTGTCATTGCCACATGCTGTGGCAGGGAGTTCCATAGACTAACAAACATACTGGGTAAAGAACCAAGACTGTCAGCAGACGGTCAACACCCAAGAAACAGACTGGTGAATGATTAAGCGTTTGTAGGCCAACCCTTTCTCTTCAGGATTGTCCAGGCAGTTGGGAGAGTTATGCCACCTTTTCTTCTTTAATGATTATATTTTGTATAGGGAGGGGGAAGGACTCAGCAAATGATAGGCAAACATGGACAGATTGCAAGTTAGTCTTTTATTTCTTTATGTATTTATTTACCAACCACCCATCTGTCTACAAGGCCCCTCTGGGTGCTTCATGACAAATAGCAACCATTTAAAATAAATAAGCAATAAGAGAACAAAATCAAATCAAATGTCTCAAGCAATTGAAGCTAAAATGACAGTTAATAAAATACTGTGGCGTAGCAAGCAAATTAAGCGATCAACGGATCCCTCGAAAAATATCATTGAAGGGCGCGAATGTGTAAGGTTGAAGCCAGCTTATTATTGTCTGCTCCTCCGATAGATGGGGTCCAAGCTCACGAATTCAAGGTATTAAGAACTCATTTCTGGCCACACCTTAGGAAGCATTCCCTCACAGGATGTACTGCGGTGGAATGGGCTGACTTGGGATGGCAGGAGGTTTTTAAAGGGGGAACTGGTTGGTCCTCTGTCAGGAGTGTGCATGAGTTCACATTTCGGCTGGGCTTGGACTCTGAGAGCCTGGGGGTCCCTTCCAGTTCCACAGTTCTGTGGTTCTCTGAGGCTTTGGGGACAGCAAAGAGGGGAATCCGTGTGTCTTCAAGCCTGTTACAGCCAATTCTTGGTGCAAGAGCTGTACATGAGAAGATAAGAACAGCCTTGCTAGATCCGGCCAAGGGACCATCTAGTCCAGCTTTCTGTCCTTCCCAGTGGGCCCATCAGATATACATGGGAGCACCTGAGACAACCAGATCCCTGGCTCCTGGTACCACTCCCCTCCATCTGGCATTTGGAGGTACCCTCCACTTAAGCCTGGAGATAACACCTATCCTCATCACAGCTTTACATAAGAACATGAGACGAGCCCTTCTGGATGAAGCCAAGAGCCCATCAAGTCCAGCTTCCTGTATCTCCCAGAGGCTTCCACCAGACGCCTCTGGGAGCACGTGAGACAACCCGTGACCTGTCTCCCGATGCCACTCCCCTATGCCTGCCACTTTGAGGTACCCTCCTTAAGTCTTACATTCCCCCATCATGGCTTGTAACCTATGATGGACTTTTCTTCCAGAAATTGGTCCAATCCCCTTTTTCAAGGCATTTAGGCCTGTTGTCATCACCACATCCTGTGGCAGGGAGTTCTATAGACTGACAAACATACTGGGTAAAGAAACATTTTCTTTTGTCTGTAATGTGCCAGTGTTTGTGTGGAGTACCTCTCTCCCTGTGTGAGCCATATTCAGCAATCTTGGGGAAGACACAAAGAACACAAGGGAGAAGATTGGAAGGGAGCAGCAGGAAACCATCATGGTCCTTATATATCCAGGTGTGCTTGGCTGGATGAGATCATATTTATTTATTTATTTGTTCGGCTTATATCCCGCCCATCTTCCCAAAGGGAACTCTGGGCGGCTTACAATAAAACCAATAAGACAAACAAAGACAGTAACAGAGAACAACAAAAGGAGGCAAAATCCAAGCAGGGATGGCACAGCCCCCCCCCCCAAAAAAAAGGAAAAAAAGGAAACTAAATAGAAAGGTCACCCAACGCCTCCCTGAAAAGATGGGTCTTCAGGGCCTTTTTAAAGGCGGGCAGGGACTCTGCTAGGCGCAGCTCACTGGGGAGATGGTTCCATAGTATGGGGCCCACCACAGAGAAGGCGCGGTCACGCGTACGCGATTTTCGTGCCTCTCTGAGTATGGCCACCCTCAGTGAGCACGCCTGCACCAATCTCATGGGTCTGGCCCCAGTTGATCTCTGAGAGATACGCTCCGCCAGATACTCTGGTCCCAGGCCGTGGAGGGCTTTGAAAGTCAAAACCAGGACCTTGAACCTAATCCGGAGGACAATGGGTAGCCAGTGCAAGCGAGCTAGGACTGGGGTGATGTGTTCAAATCTACGAGCACCCACCACCAGCTTGGCCGCTGCATTCTGCACCCGTTGTAACCTCCGGACCAGGGTCAAGGGCAACCCCACGTAGAGGGCATTGCAATAGTCGATCTGCGATATCACTATAGGCTCCTCCCCCTGTTGATGCTCTTTTTCTACCTGCATCAATCTTAGGATTACCGGGAATTCAACAGGTGAACCTTTCTAAGTACAGAGATGCCGTGAAAGGCAAAGTTCTACCTGCTTGGAAATGATGAGGCAACCTCTAAACAAGGGGTGATCTGATTTTCGCCAGACTGGCACCTTAATGCCACTGTTAATGTTTAAATTAAACATAAGAACATAAGAAGAGCCCTGCTGGATCAGGCCAAAGGCCCATCTAGTCCAGTTTCCTGTATCTCACAGTGGCCCCACCAGATGCATCGGTCTGATACCACTCCAATGCACCTGGTCCTTGAAGTACCCCAGTTTTAAGACTGGAGATTACACATCTCCATCATGGTTTGCAACCTGTGATGGACTTTTCCTCCAGGAATCTGTCTAATCCCCTTCTGAGGGCATCCAGGCCAGATGCCATCACCACATCCTGTGGCAGGGAGTTCCACAGACTAACAACATGCAAGGTGAAAAAAATATCTTCTTTTGCCTGTTCTCACTATCCCAGCTCTCAGTTTGAGTGGATGTCCCCTAGTTCTGGCATTTTGTGAGAGGGAGAAGAGCTTCCCTCTATCCACTTGACTCATGCCCTGTGTTATTTTGTACGTCTCAATCATATCCCCCAATCAGGCACCTTTTTTCCAGACTAAAGAGGCCCAAATGTTTTAGCCTTTCCTCATAAGGGAGGTGCCCAAGCCCAGTAATCATTTTAATCGCTCTCTTCTGCACCTTTTCCAGTTCCACTGTGTCTTTTTCTTCTTCTGTCCTTCCTAACAAGAGGTAGGTCCCACAAGACATTAAGATCCATTTCTAGTCAAATAAATGTCAACGGGGCACCCGATTTGAATCAGAACTTCCTGTCTACAGTCTCAGGTATCTTCAGACTGAAACCATGTAGATTTGCTGCCGGTCAGTGTAGACCATGCCAGGTTCGGGGGACCACTGGGTTTGACCCATAGGCAGCTCCCTGTATTCTGTGTGCCAGGGCTCTTGTCAGGAGGGCGGATGCTTCCAGCTTTCAAGATTGTGTCGCTCAGGATTCTTCTTCCTCGGGCATCCCTTGTTGGGACAAACCCTCGACCTTCATTCTCACCTTCCAGGATTGCCAACTCTGGCCGGCAGCCCTTGTCACTCCAAAGTTTCAGGAAGAATTCTTTCCCAGTCCTAACTGGAGATCACTGCTGTTCCCTGATAGCCTCCCAACACATTCTTACCCAGGCTGACGGCGGCGGCTGTGTTGCTTCTGAAATCAAGCAAGGCTCAATATGTTGACACTTGCTTGCCGTTGAGCCTTCTTTCCCAACTTAAACAAAAGCCGCGAACCGTTGTTATTCCACTCTTTTGAAAAGAAGGCACGACGGTGAAGTCATGACTTTGTGAAAGATTTTGCATTAACCCAGTCAGTAGTTATAACGGGGGGAAAGCCATGGTTAGGCCTTTTTGGATGGAAAGTAAGCCATTATCCTAACACTCGGTGGAGAAATCCTGATCCTTGTGACAGGGACAAATGAGAGCACCTCACGCCTCAAAACTTATTCTCCCTGCCTCCTGCTTTGTCTTGCTGCCCTTCTGTGTACAATAGCCATTGATTGGCTTATGGGCTATCCGTCTTGCAAAGCTCTCCTCAGATTATTCACCAAGTGCCTATATATCTCCTGTATCCCTTAGTCTACAGTTATCTGGATATCTGCCACCGCTATCTGTCTGTCTGCAGCAGCTGTCTAGCGATTTACCTCCAGCATCCGTCAGCACAAAGGGCGGGCTCCCGATAGTTACGGGCGGCCTTCTGTTTTCGTCCCGCTGGAAACATGACGTGTTCTCTGCATGGGAAGAAAAAAAAAGGCAAAGCAAAAGAAAAAAATTAAAAGTGCTCTTCTTAATTTTATTATTATTTTTAATTATAATCTTTTAAAATCCAAAACACAAGATCTGTGGAGTGAGTATATTTGTAAGATGTGGGGCAAGAACGAAAGAAGAGGCATCACGGTTTCTACTTTTCTTAGAACCATAGAATCATAGAATCATAGAGTTGAAAGAGCCCTCAAGGGCCATCTAATCCAACCCCCTGCCATGCAGGAACCCCCATCACAGGACTCCCAACACATGGCCATCCAGCCTCTGCTTAAAAACCTCCAAAGAAGGAGACTCCACCACCCTCCTTTGTGGCAGCATCTTCCACTGCCAAACAGCTCTAACTGTCATGAAGTTCTTCCGAATGTTCAAATGGAATCTCTTTTCCTGTAGTTTGAAACCATTTCCTTGTGTCCTAGTCTCTGAAGCCATGGAAAACAAACCTGTTCCCTCTTCAATATGACATCCTTTCAAATATTTAATCATAGCTATCATATTCCCCCCTCAGCCTTCTTTTTGAAAGGCTAAACATGTCCAGTTCCCTAAGCCGTTCCTCATAAGACATTTCCTCCAGACCCTCAACCATCCTGGTCACCCTCCTCTGCACCCGCTCTTCAGTGGGAAAAATCACAGTGGGAATACAAAAAGTATGAGCTTATGTTTATTTGTTCATATTTTTCCAATTAGAATTGCTGTTTCCAGGCTTCTTTATATATTCCTAGCAAGTCTGTATCTTAGAATCATAGAATGCTAGAGTTGAAAGAGATCTCAAGTGCCATCCAGCCCAGCCCCCTGCCATGCAGGAACCCCATCACAATATTTCCGACAGTTGGCCATCCAGCCTCTCCTTATAAAACCTCCAAAGAAGGACACTCCGCCACCCTCCTTTGGGGCAGCATCTTCCACTGCCGAACGGCTCTAACCATCATGAAGTTCTTCCTAATGTTCAAATGGAATCTCTTTTCCTGTAGTTTGACACCATTGCCCCGAGTCCTAGTCTCTGAAGCCATGGAAAACAAACCTGTTCCCTCTTCAACAGTCAGCATGCTGAGAAATTTTAGTCCAAAAAGATTGATTCTTCTAAGCTCCATCCCCCATCACTTTTGGATGGTCTACCGTGCATGACTACATGGAAGTTTTTACTCTCTCTTTAACTGCTGGCATTCTCTTGTAGCTTTAATGTAATGTCTTTTAATGCTGTAAAATGTCCCTCAATTTCCTGTTCTCAATACTTGAACATGTCTTAATTGTACTGGACTATATATTGTCCCTCGTTACTGTAAGCCGCCTTGGGTCCTTTTTCTAAGCAGAAAGGCGGGGTAAAATACTTAAATAAATAAATAAATAAATAAATAAATAAGCTCTGAATTTTGTCCCCACAGCTGTGCTCTTTGCCGTTAAGTCACATCTGACCAAGGGTGACTGAAAACAGGAGCAGCTTTACGAGTACTGTCCCTCTCCCATGAGCTTCTAGGGCTGAGCAGGGGTTTAAACTCAGCTCCCCTAAGCTCCCGACTAATACACAACCCACGACACCACACGAGTTCTTATATATCCAGTATCTTCACTTAGAGACAACTCATGTGGAGCAACCCACAACGTTCAGCGGTGCTTCCTCTTAGATCCATGTTTCCATGTACCGTAGGTGCTGCAGATGGTTAGCCAGGGTGTGCCATCAGGTCAAAAGGGACTTCATCCCCTGGAAAGCAGACTCAGGGATTTAGCTCCAGCACCAACCGGCTCATTCCTTTTTACAAACGCAGTTCAAACTGCAGTGACCGCCTTTCCTCACAAGGTGTCAGGCGTTCCCTCCTTAGGCAGCAGCTGGAATTTATTTATTTATTTATTTATTTATTTATTTATTTATTTATTTATTTATTTATATAGCTTGTGTTAGAGATCAAATCGCCAACATGCGCTGGATTATGGAGAAAGCCAGAGAGTTCCAGAAAATCATCTACTTCTGCTTCATCGACTATGCCAAAGCCTTTGACTATGTGGACCACAACAAACTATGGCAAGTTCTTAAAGGAATGGGAGTGCCTGACCATCTTATCTGTCTCCTAAGAAATCTATATGTGGGACAAGCAGCAACCGTCAGAACTGGATATGGAACAACTGACTGGTTTAGAATTGGGAAAGGAGTACGACAAGGCTGCATACTGTCACCTTGCCTATTTAACCTATATGCAGAGTACATCATGCGAAAGGGAGGTCTGGATGAATCACAAGCCGGAATTAAGATTGCCAGAAGAAATATCAACAGTCTCAGATACACAGATGATACTACTCTGATAGCAGAGAGTGAGGAGGAATTAAAGAACCTCTTAATGAGGGTGAAAGAGGAGAGTGAAAAAAATGGGCTGAAGCTCAACATAAAAAAAACTAAGATCATGGCCACCGGTCCCATCACCTCCTGGCAAATAGAAGGGGAAGAAATGGAGGCAATGTCAGAGTTTATTTTCTTGGGCTCCTTGATCACTGCAGATGGCGACTGCAGCAACGAAATAAACAGACGCCTGCTTCTTGGGAGGAAAGCAATGGCAAACATAGATAGCATCCTAAAGAGCGGAGACATCACTTTGCCAACTAAGGTCAGGGATAGTCAAAGCTATGGTTTTTCCAGTAGTGATGTATGGAAGTGAGAGCCGCAGAATCGATGCTTTTGAGCTGTGGTGCTGGAGGAGAGTCTTGAGAGTCCCCTGGACTGCAAGGAGATCAAACCTATCCATTCTGAAAGAAATCAACCCCGAATGTTCACTGGAAGGACAGATTTTGAAGCTGAGGCTCCAGTACTTTGGCCACCTCATGAGAAGAGAGGACTCCTTGGAAAAGTCCCTGATGCTGGGAAAGATTGAAGGCAAAAGGAAAAGGGGATGTCAGAGAATGAGATGGTTGGACGGTGTCATCGATGCTACCAATATGAATTTGACAAAACTCCCCGAGGCAGTGGAAGATAGGAAGGCCTGGCGAGCTCTGGTCCATGGGGTCATGAAAAGTCGGACACGACTGAACGACTGAACAACAACATAGCTTGTATGCTGCCTGCTACCCAAAGGTCTCTGGGAGGCTCACAATCAAAATAAACAATTAAAATATCAAAATTACAATAAAATTAGAACAATAAAAACATATACATGCATACATTCAAACACAGCACTAAAATTGCCATCAGGACCCACAATCATCAGTTAAAAAACTTCTGGAACAGGAAGGTTTTTACTTGATGCCGAAATGTGATCAACGTTGGCGCCAGGCAGGTCTCACTTGGGAGGGCATTCCATAGTCTGGGGGCAGTTGCTGAAAAGGCCCTATACCTGCAAG
Source organism: Phrynocephalus versicolor (assembly GCA_023846285.1). Lineage (NCBI taxonomy): Eukaryota > Metazoa > Chordata > Lepidosauria > Squamata > Agamidae > Phrynocephalus > Phrynocephalus versicolor. The sequence goes on from JAHTLZ010000328.1 coordinate 2,632,622, forward strand.
CCATCCCTTTCACCTCCTTGAGGGATGGCTCTCTCAGGAGGGCCCCCTGGCTAGATCTTAATTGCTGGGTAGGTTCATATGGAAGGAGGTGGTCCTTCAGGTATCTCGGTCCTAAGCCACTTGGCTGCCCGGGTGACTTCACTAGGGAAGACCTACCAGATCAGAGCCTGGGTGCCTTCCTATTTTTGGACAACAACGTGCAGATTTTATCGGCCGCTCATGGGAGCTGTAGTCCCACCAAATAATAGAACCCATGTGCTGCAGCTGAGGAAGCCTGAACGGAGGGCTTTTTGTTTTGGGTGCCAATTTTTTTGGGTGTCCCTTTTACATCATGCATGATTGCATGCACCCAAACGTACAACAAAAGGACACAAGAGAATGCTGATTCACATAATATACTCATCGTTATCCATGCAAATTTGGAAATGAGGTTTACAGCTTAATAACTGTTACAATAGATCACGTTTGAGTGGCAAAGACTGTGATTTGTGGCCTGTGTCTCAGCTGCTGAGTTTCCTCGCCAGATTCTGCTAAGTGTGGATGGACGATGTTCAGGTGCTGGATCCACCTCTCTGAAAACACCTTTTTCATGGTTTGTCCTGTTGCACTTGACAACCCCTTTTAACCAAAAAGCAGGTTGCTAAAATATTCTGAGTAATATAAAACCAAATGAAACCATGCAAGGATGTGAAACAACTAGTTGAGTAGATTTTATGCTGCACTTGATGTTTGGATCCTGGGTTCAAGACCCGCTGCTGTCCTCAACCCACGGGCTGAAACCTTGTTGCTTAGAGTCGTACGCTGAGTAGGCCCACTGCCTCTATAGAACTTCCAAAGGAGCTGACATACCAAATTCCACTGAAGCCATGCAGCCTATTCTGGGAACGGCTCACTCTGCAAAGCAACAGGATTTCAGTCACTGCACAAGAGCATGTGACCTCAAGTCAGTGCAGAGCTGCAGGGATTCTCCTAGGGCAGGCATATCCAAAGTGAGGCCCGGGGGCCAAATGTGGCCCGTTTGCAAATTCTGAGTTGCCCACACACTCTTCTCCTCACCAGCTCAGCCTGTCATGCATCCCTGCCAGCTGGCCCCTCCCCATCCTGATGGAGATGTCAGCTTGCAGTTTTATGCCCTCCTTTTCTCTGTCGCTCCCCACCACCACCACCTGCCCAGCCTACCTGCCCCCGGCTCCATTGCTGCAGCATCTTCCCCATCTTCTTGCATGCCCTGGAGCAGTGATGGCGAACCTTTTAGAGACTGAGTGCTCAAACTGCGATTCAGAACCCGCTAATTATTTGCAAAGGGCCAATACAGCCATTTAACTTGAATCCAGGTGGCTGTGAAGGGGCGATGTCGGGGGCCCCACAGAAAGGGCTCCTTTGAGTGCCACCTTTGGCATCCGTGCCGTAGGTTCACCATCACTGCCCTAGAGGCTTGTCCAAAGTCCAGCCCGGGAGCCAAATGCAGCTGAATGATCGGCCCCCACACATTTTCACCTCACCAAATCTTGCAAAAAATCTGGACACCCCTGTCCTAGGAATTTCAAGGGGTAAAATTCTTCTGATCAATGGTTTCCCTGCTCCTCCTTCTGGTGGCACCTTGGTATCATGCAGCTTGTGTAAAGCCACCCCGGTGGCCGGGCAGGGCAGCCCGTCAGCTAGAGACGTTCCACCACTGATCACCACTGGCTCCTCATCTTGAAGGCACAGTAGGAATTCAAACCCTCGGCCTTTGGCTCTGTAGCCTGTCACTCCAACCTACTGAGCTATCTCGTCTTTCACTGCACGTTAGTTCTCCGCTGACAGATTGGCAGATAAAAGCAGCTGTCTGAATGCAAACGGAATACAGTATGCAATGCATTCTGCCAAATAGCAATTGCAGTTGTTAATAATTCATTCCAGGAACTTATATCCTTAATTTATTTGAATTAACTGATGTTAAGATAAAGTTTAAACGCCAAGAGGCAAGTTCAACACAGAGTAGGCTTTACGAAGTGCTAAAAGAAATCGCTTTGGAAACAAACCAAGATCAGTCGGTCACCACAAATAGATCCCAGAATCTCCTCATAATAAAACACCTGGAATTAGGCAGTCTGGAGAAAAATAACCAGCAAATGAAGATGGCTTGGCTCCAGACTATTTCAAGGACTGCATCTCCCCTTATGAGCCTGCCCTGGTGGGATGACCATCTTTCTCTCAGTCCCACCACCTTCACAGGAGCATTTGGTAGGAACAAGGGAGAGGGCCTTCTCTGTGGCTGCTCCCAGACTCTGGAACTCCCTCCCACTGGAGGCCAGCCTGGACCCATCTCTGCTGTCCTTCCGGAAGCAAGCCAAGGCCTTTCTCTTTAGGCAAGCTTTTCCTTAGTTACTAAGAGACAATAAACTGGATGGTTTCTCTTTTGTTGCTTCTCAATCTGCTTTGATGCCGTTGCGTGACATTTTTGATATAATGCTATTACTTCTTTGGCAACATCTGGATAAATTACTGCTTCTAGCTTTAATTATGTATGAACCAACTCAAGTGTTAAGGTCATCAGGAGAGGCCCTTCTCTCCATCCCACCACCCTCACAGATATGTCTCGTGGGAATCCATGAAAGGGCCTTCTTGGCTGCTGCTCCCAGACTCTGGAACTCCCTCCCACTGGAGGCCAGGACTGCCCCATCTCTGCTGTCTTTCCAGAAACAGGCAAAGACCTTTCTCTTCAGGCAAGCGTTCCCTGAATCAACTACCATGTGTATTTTATATGACTCTATAGGTTCACACAGACTTCGTGTTTGTAACTACTTATAACCTTGTAGCGTTAATGTAATGTTGTCTATTAATACAATTCCTTGTTCTCAAATACTTGAACATGTCTTAATTGTACTGGACTGTATATTATCTCTCATTCCTGTAAGCCGCCTTGGGTCCTTTTCCAAGGAGAAAGGTGGGATAAAATACACTAAAATAAATACAGTAATAAATAAATAAATAAATAAATATTGTGCTTTTACTGATGTAAGCCAGCTTGAGACCTTTTTCAGGATGAAGGCAGAGTAAAAATATTTTACACCAAAAAAATCAGACCAAACTGACCCCATCCAACACACACACACACACACACAGAGAGAGAGAGAGAGAAAGAGAGAGAGAGAGAGAGAGAGAGAGGACATCAGAGGAAGGGCACCGCCTGTTTGCATCTCCCAGCAACTGGTACTATGAAGAGACATCCTGCCACGGATACAGAAGGCAATACATGCCAGTGATTAGGAGCAGCCCTTGATAACCTTATCTTCCATGAGTTTCTTTAATCTCCTTCTCAAGCTATTGGGTCCTTCAATGGCCATCGGTACCTCTTGTGTCGGAGCGTTCTGCGGGGTGAAGATAGGAAGGGCTCTCGGGTGTCTGTTGCCGACCTGTTCCCTCTTGGCCCGCCTTGGGAATTGTGTGGTTCTAGCAGTGAGAGAGAACTGCTTTGCCTGCGTGGCACGCAAGTTGACATACCGATATAGGTGGTGTTGCTTGCTCCCCACCCCAGGCTAAAATGCAACCCTTGGTCAACCTTTCCTTGCAGGGAGGGCATTGTGCCCATCTTGGACTGATCCAGCAGGGGATTGTGCCCCTCTTGGACTGATTCGGTGGTCCTCTTCTGTACCTTTCCTTGCCCTCCCCTGCAGCGTACTTCTCAAGGTCCAGACCCCAGCCCTCGCTCAGCCAGGAGTGGTTGATCCGCGGCTGCAAGGAACAATTCCTTGTTTCAGCCTCCCAGCTCACATGACCGGCGAATGATATTTGCTCCTGGATATTTGCTCCTCGAAACTCACCTTTTCTTGTTTTCTTTTTTTGTTCCCTCCTCCTGGCTCCCCTGGCATGTTCGGATGGCCTTTCTGAGCAGGCCTGGTCATGTTGAATAGTTTTAAGGGAAAAAAATGCTCCCCGGCCCCTTTGATGTGGCTGGGAGGGAAGGGTCAGCGAAGAATCCCTCCTCGGATCATGCTTTCCAAGGGTCACAGGAAGATCCATTTCGTAAAACTTAACTGTATTGGATTTTTTTTTAAAAGGGTTTTTTCCCTAGCAGATTTTTTTAGCAAGATCTTAAACTCCTTTGCCTTCTTCTTTTTCAAAGGTTGAATGTCAGCTAGAAGAGAACTCTGAGGCTGTGTATTTTCGGTTTCCCATGAGGCGCTTAAAGCATGAAGGAGACAGGAAAGGCACTTCTAGGGGAGAAAAAAAATATGAGAATTTCTCTACCATGAGCTAAAATAGTGGCACCAGCAGAGAGGCTGCCTTGAAAACCAATATAGAATTATAGAATCATCATAGGGTTGGAAAGACCTCATACCAGATGGCTGTCCAATCTTTTATTGAAAAGATAAAGGTGGTTCCCACAGTTTGGAAGTGTCAAGCCACACGACACAAGTATTTACCTATAATTACTTGTTTTGGTAACGAGAGTATGTGAAAGTTACATTTGAAAAGTGAGATCATGATTAGTAATCAAATAAATTACTTTACTAGTATCATGGCTAATACTTCCAAGGTCCTGGAAATTATGTTTTAAAGGTCATGCAATGGCCTTTGATTGAACGGGGCGTGGTTATTAAGCAGGCTACAGCGCTGAAACGGTCGCCTGCAAAGTCGGCAGCTCGGCGGTTTGAATCCCGAGTCCCACACAGTGGAGTGAGCACCCTCTATTAACCCCAGCTCCTGCCAACCTAGCAGTTCGAAAGCATGTACAGTAGGACCCCTGTATCCACTGATTCATTACCCACTGATTCAGTTATCCACTGTCACAAACAGAAGCTGTAAAGCAAGCCACTGTCGCAAAACTGCAGCCATAAAGCAGGCTGCTGTCACAAAACAGCAGTTTTTTTGGGGATTTGGATATTCTCTCTTATCCATGGTTTTCATTATCCACGGGAAGGCCTGGAACCAATCCCCAGGAGATACTGGGGTCCTACTGTACTGTAAATGCAAGTAGATAAATAGGTACCACTGTCAAAAGCGGGAAGGTAAACAGTGTTACATGCACAGAAATGGAACGTTCTTAGATATCAGATTTGGAACATTCTTTTCTCTCCCTGCTCTCTCTCCCACACCCCTCCCTCCTTGAAGCTCAGTACAACTGAAAGATTAACCCTTTGAAGGGATGTATAACCAATTACAAGGACAAGAATCAGCTGGGAAACAATGACATCAACAAATTGATGATTTGCTCCTCATAATGCAAAGAGCATTGGACCATTTACAGGCTGAACTTTCTTCTGAAGCTGCTTCTGAGTGGAACGGGGAGCTCGATCAGAGCGCTAATCCTAATGCCCAAGCTTACGACTCACAGAGCAGCACTGAGGGAGATACTCAGGTGGTGGTGGAGAGTACGGAGTTTGGCCCTGCTTTGGAAACTGAACTTTCTCTTGAATCTGGTGAAGAGGCAGAGGAGAGTCCCAGAATTGGTTTTGTTTAGAGCATGAAGCTGCACCAAGAGCAGTGAAACTTTCGAGAGGAGCGTGCAGCCTGGCCTTACTGGTGAAGCTTCTGCTTCACGGGAAGGATGATTGGATGGTTCCGGGTCTCGAGAGGATGGAAATTGAGGGATGTGCGTGGTTCATGGGGGTGGTGGATCTATCAGGAAAGACCAAGATTTGGTTTAATGAGTGAATTACTTAGAAGGTCTGTTTTTGTGTTTGGCCAGTGATGGTGTGCCTTTGAAGCCCTGGTTGTCTGGTGTATTGGAGACACACCACCTATTACCTATTACTTATTATTGGTTATTAATGGACTATAATGGATTGCAACGGAAACCAGTGAATGGAAATGTGTACTGTAATAGATTAGTTTAAGACTATTGCCAAGCTAACCTTATATTTGCCAAACCAGACAGGTCACTCTAATACAGAAATCGACTTCTTGTATCTGGACCATCCTTAAAATATTAGACAAATCTTAAGATGTGGAAATGGAAAGGGGAGTGAGATTACCAGCCTGAAATATTAATCTGTCGGACTTCCAAAAGGAATATACTAGCCAAGAATAGAAAATTTTAAATGCATTACGAAACTGAGAGACCAAGATATAACTCTCTTTTTAAAAATAGCCCATTAAATATGAGTCTCAGCCATATTGATATATTTGAAAGTTGATAGAACTTAGGTGAATAGATTAAAATATAATGGGTTGATGAGGTTTACTTAATCTTATAGATTAGATAGGATATCTTAAATCAAACTTACTATCTTCACCCTTTGTACTAGATGAAAACAGTTATAAATGTATGCCTATCATATATTGAGCTAGACAAATAGACTTTAAAGTGCTTAGTAAAATGAAGAATTAAGATTAAATAGGCTAGTTTAATACTGTACTTTGTTATTTTCACCTTTTGTACTAGATGAAGATGGCGATAAGTAATGATAAATACAATGATGGAAAAGAAGCATGTAAATGTGGAATATTCCAAGCACTTGGGCTGAAATATTGGGAAAATATTTGTATTTGAACTATGCAACACGGCAACACACAAGCAATGTATTTGTTTTAACTTGTTATGCTTAGAAAATTCAATAAAATATATTTTTTAAAAGGGATTTATAGCAGCTTTGGAAAAAACAGCAGTTTTTTGGGGATTTGAGTGTTCTCTCTTATCCATGGTTTACATTATCCACGGGAAGGCCTGGAACCAATCCCCAGCAGATGCTGGGGTGCTTACTGTACTGTAAATGCAAGTAGATAAATAGGTACCACTGTAAAAAGCGGGAAGGTAAACAGTGTTCAATGCACAGAAATGCATTCAGCCATGCCAGCCACATGGCCATGGACTTGCACAACACTGGCTCTTTGGCTTAGAAATGGAGATGAGCACAGCCTCCTTACTCCTTACACACTCACACACAATGTTATTTTTTCTTTATAGAAAGAAATGGAAAAGAAATGACCGCAGTGAAAGTAATGCAATGGGTTGCTTTTTTAACATCACACTGAGTATCAAAAATAACATCCTTTTTAAACAGTGTAGTGAGTAACTGTTAAAAAAAGTAACTTTCCAAGCTCAGTCCTTTCATTTGGTTGGCTCTTCAAGTTGGCAATCAAAAGGCATTAAGTCTTTAACTTCTTAGTGGCCTTCTGAAGATAAGAATGTAACAAAAACAAAACAAAAACCCTTTCCCCCAATTTTTAAAATGTGCAGGTGATTAAAGACCACCAATTTTTTTTTGTCAGAAATGAAGCTTCCTGAAACACTAAAACAGTTTTTTAAAATGTTAAAACCTCTTGCTTTGTGGTAAAAACCACAGCATTTTCACATTTTGTATTACACAGTTCAAGGTTTCCGCACTATATATTATATTTAATACAAAGTGCACAGAGCGAAGTTGAACATAATGCAATGCAATGTTTTTCCAGGTGAAAAAAACATTTCCACTTTTATGTGTTTGTTTGTTTGCAAAACAGTGCTGAAATATTTAAAAAAGTGCAACAAGTCTTGTAATCTCATTCAGTAGGGGAAAGGTTTTTAATGTTAACATTGCATTCTTATGTGTGAGAATTAACTAAATGAACATTTTTCATCCCTGTGTTGTATGCTGATGTAAGACTAAATTGGAAAGTAGGAAAATGTGAAATGGTTAGAAACGGAAGTCATGGTCCAGATTCCCCAGTGGATTCTTTGCCTAAAAGGTATAGTGATTGCACATGGCCCCACACAGCAGACAAAACAACAATAACACCAATCCCCCCTGCAAAAAATCACAACCCAAACAAACAAAATACCCCCCTCCAAACACACACACACAAACGCGAGGTATAAAAAAGTTGTGGAACCTTGAACTATTTTTTTAATAATTTTATTTTTCAATTAAAAAACCCCAGAAAGGATATACATAAAAAGGGGGGGAAAGAAGGAGAACAAAAAAACTATACACATATAAAAAGTTTTTCTTTTCTTTTTTACAATATAACATATCTCTTTTGGTGATTCTCTGTCATTGACAATATGCTATCTATTCATCCTTCCTCCCTTTTTTAAATTTTATACTACAATGCTTTAGCCTCCCACCAGTTATAAAAGGGGCCCCAACTAAGATAGAATTTCGATTCTTCTTGTTCCTTTAGTCTTTTAGTCTTTTAGTTAATCTATCCATTTCCCTTGAACGATTAACTGCTATAATTTTAATATAAGTCCACTTCTTATCAGCAAAAGCTCTCTTTAAATTCTAGCACCTGCTCTTTCATTTAATTTTGGAGGGGAGTTTTCCGCTTCCCTTGCACAGACGATGAGGTGGTTTTTTTTTAAAACTACAGCTGTGATTGCATGGCAGCCTTCATCATCGGATGTCCTTTTCTGACCTTGGTTGGGGCAGTTGCTCCAATGCAGGGTTTTTCGTTTGAGGGCATTCTAAAAAGTGACGCCATGTGGTGCAAGGAGGGCTCTGAGTCATGTCTCTGCTGAGGGGCAACTCCTTTGTAGGAGACACCACCTTCTCTACAAAACCACCCACACCTGCCTTATTGCTTATCTGCAACATAAACACCTTGGAGGGTGATGGGACCTTAATATGGGTTATTAGCTGCTGGTCCTTACATTAGAGGCCAGTTCTTTCCCCCATAGCTTAACCTATAAGTGATCTACCAGGCAGTGCCTGCTTTGGGGGCTGGAGAGAGAGACACACACACAAACACACACACACACACACACACAGAGAGCAGGATCTAGAAAGCTCTGGATTGTTCTGTCAAATAAACCTCACATATTACTTGCCCAGGGCTGCTAAATACAGTAGTACCCCTTAAAACGAATGTAATTCGTTCTATGGGTCAATTTGTGTTACAAAAATTTTATCTTACAAAGCACAGTTTCCCACAGAATGCATCGAAAATGGATTAATCTGTTCCGGAGGCTATGCGCTGCTTTTTTAAAATGAACATTTTATCTTACAAAATGTGGTTTCTCATAGGACTTCATTGGGAACGGATTTATCTATTCCGGAGGCTAGAATAAAGACACAAATAACCACCACCACCCCAGTACATGTGGAACGGTTTTTTTTTTCTTGCAAAACATCCCATGGGGATTTTTTTTTGGCATGCAAAGCATGCCTATTCCTGGAATTCCCCCCCCCCCACACACACATGTATTTTGTCTTACAAGGCATTTGTCTTAAGAGAGACCACAGAAATTGTTTAGAGTCAGCCGTCAGATCTACATTGCTGATCATCTATATCATCAAGCATCATGCCGTACCAATTACTGGCCAGGTGAAGATCGCTGGATGCAGAGCAAAGACTTTCAGATAATGTTTTGAGAAATGTTTGAGCGCTCTGCAAATTTCTGAAAAAATATTCTGCCTCTCAAGCCACAGGGGAGGAAGCAGGGGAACTGAATGCAGTCCAGCTGTCCTGTCTGCATCCCTCGAATAAGCTGATGGATCCTAGGATACAATGCAGGGCTTCCACTTGTGGATTCAGAAGTGCACCTGTTAAGTGGACTTGTTCTTGAGTAAATCTGCACACACCTGGAGCATTAGAAACGCGGAAAATCTCAATGGCATGTCAGATCCTTAATTGCTCCACTGCCTTGGTCCTGAAGGCTTCCATGAGCCGCTGTGAGCTAGGACAATGGTTGAGAGAGTCTACTCTGAGTAAGGCGGGAGGAATTCCAACGTGGCATCTAGATTGATGTCTGTCCCCCACCCCCAGCTCCACCTCAAGTTATCTTGCTTCTGTAAATTTCAAGGGGGGGTTGCAATAAAGTGTCTACACCCTTTGGGTGTCTTGTGCTTTGTTTTGATGGGTGCACCTTGCTATCTTCTGTCTACATGACATGCATGCCATAAACATGACAGAAGTGAGGCTTAGAGATGGGCACGAAATGAACAATTTTTCGTTTTCGTTTTTAGTTTCAAAATTCGTTTTAGAGACAAAAAATTCGTTTTAGAGACAAAACGAATTTTGTCTCTAAAATGAAACGAAACGAACAGAAACACCGGAAATTTTGTCATGTGTTTTGTTTCCGTTACTGCAATATGAGTGAATTGCTTAAAATCCTAAAAAAAATCACAAAAAATTGAAATAAATGGTAATGAAATGGTAACGAAACAAACAAAAACAAAAGCAATTTTTTTTGCAAAAATTCGCAAAAAATGGAAACGAACCGAAACGGACCCTCCAAACGACAAACGAAATGCCATTTTTTTTATTCGTGCCCATCTCTAGTGAGGCTTCCAGACACCCTCATCTCCAGATGCTTCAAGGAAAGATGCTCTTCGAGGGCTTTGAAACAGGAGAACAGCAAACGTAGACAAATAAACTATGCTTTAAAAAAAAAAACTACCATTGAAGGCAAAGAGATGGCAACCAAGCCAGTTTCAAAGTCACCGTGTCTTTTATGTGACTTCCCATCTGTCTCAACATGTACGCTTTCCTTTTGTCAGCTGTCCAGGTGGAGAGACCTTCCAAACGAATGCAAGAGTAACTCGTATATTTTATTAGACCACTAAAAAAACTCAACAGCTAGCAAGCTTTCGTGGATAGAATCTACTCCATCAGCCTAGGCTGAGTACATCTCTGTCATGGCTGATGCAGAAAAACTGTAGATGAGAGAACCAAATTTGGTAACACACCTCTGTGATGAGAGACAGTGTCGTTCCTTTTTGAGGCTGGGTTTCTTGTTTCTCCACAGCCAAGCTTGTGGTTTTTACATCCAAGTGTACAATGAGTGCCGCTACGCAGATGATGCTGTATTGTTCTTCCACCTTTTCCTTCTCAATGAAAAGTAAAGAAGATGTAAGACGTCACATAAAAATTCCTGGGAGTGAGATCTGGAAGGGAATAGTGATACACAGCCATGGCCCCTGTGTATTGGCAATACAAATACTGACCTGTCTGAACAGGATTTTAGCCTTGAGATTGGAGAGCCAAATGAACGTGAAGCATTGCTTTTAATTAAACCTGAGCTCAGCCGCAAATTGATCAAAAAATTCATGATAAAGGTGGGATTATAACTAAGGGCAGTCTTAACCAAGAACCCCCAAGGCAGCCTGATGTTGGTTGGACCAGAAGTTCAAGCAGCAAACATTGGTCGCTTCCAAATCCTCCTGAGCATCTCCAGATGATTATTTGTTTAGGACGAATGCCCATGTCAAGGCAGGGTAAATAATAGACTCCAGTTCCAGAGATACTTGGGTGACCAACACTCTATAAATATAGATTACTGTATAGATTAAGTGCCAGTGGCTAAGAAGAGGCTCAGTATTTCCCTACAAAGTGTCAGAGGGGAGAATTATCGGTAGAAGATGCTTTTAAGGTGGCTGGACTAATCCCTTGTCCCTGCTTTCCTGCCTAGTTGCTGTTTCCATCCATTTCTATGGCTTGCCATGACTTTTCTGATTCCACATATAGAAGCTAAATAGATCAGACTGATCTGTGATGGTTTTGTGCCACCTGTGAGTTTAGGGTGGCAAATACAACAGTGCCATGAAAAAAGATACAGTAGGACTCCAGTATCCGCTGGGGATTGGTTCCAAGCCTTCCCGTGGATAATGAAAACCGTGGGTAAGAGAGAACGCTGAAATGTTCCCCAAAACTTCTGTTTTGTGATAGTAACTTGTTTTACCGCTGCTGTTAGTGATGGTAGCTTGCTTTACGGCTGCTGTTTTATGACAGTAGCTTGCTTTACAGCTGCTCTTGGTGATAGTAGCTTGCTTTGCGGCTGCTGAATTATTTATTTATTTTTCCTCTGCCAACCATGGATAATTGAATCAGTGGATACGGGGGTCCTACTGTAATCTGTAAAAGTCATCTTTCTATTGCATCATTTAATACAAGAGATGGTCAGAAAGGAACCTGCTACACAAAAGCAGACTGGATTTACTGGCCACACACACACACACACACAAACCATGGCTGGAATAGGATATTCCATTTTCATAAGGGCAACAAACACATTTTGCTTCAAATAAACATTGTGATTCCAGTATTTGCTCAGCTGTACCAACTTCATGGAATCGCCATAGATCACCAGCCGAACATGAGCCAAGAGCGTGATGTGGCTACAAAAAGGGCAAATGCTATTTTGCAAATGCCATAACAGATGTATACACATCCCATGAGATGCTAGTCCAGTGATGGCGAAACTATGGCACGGGTGCCAAAGGTGGCACTCGGAGCTCTTTCTGTGAGCACCCGACATCGCCCCTTCATAGCCACCTGTGTTCAAGTTAAATTACTGTATTGGCACTTTGCAAAAAAAAAAAAATAGTGGGTTTTGAATTGTAGTTTGGGCACTCAGTCTCTAAAAGGTTCGCCATCACTGTGCTAGTCCCTTTCTGTTTGGCACTGGCCAGGCCTCATCTTGAGTACTCTGTCCAGTTCTGGATGCTGCTCTTCAAGAGCGATGCTGACAAATTAGAACAAGTTCAGAGCAGGGCAACAAGGATGGTTAGGGACTGGAAACCAAGTTTTCTTAGGAAAGACTGAAAGAACTGGGCACGTTTAGTCCAGAGAAAAGAAGACCGACAGGAGACAGGACAGCACTTTTCAAACATTTGCAAGACTCTCCTACAAGACTCTCATGCATCCCAGAAGGCAGGACGTGGAACAATGGGCTCAAGTTAAGAGAATAAGAGGATATTCAGCTTTTGACTGAATATCAGGAAAAACTTCCTAACTGTTAGAGCAGTATAGCAATGGAACCCATGACCTCAGGACGAGGTGATTGCTCCAAGGTTGGAGGTATTCAAGAGAAATTTGGACAACCACCTCCTTGCATGCCCTAGAGCAGTGATGACGAACCTTTTAGAGACCGAGTGCCCAAACTGCAATTCAAAACACACTAATTTTTTTGCAAAGTGCCAGTACAGTAATTTAGCCTTTATACAGGTGACTATGAAGGGGCGATTTTGGGTGCCCACAGAAAGGGCTCCGAGTGCCACCTTTGGCACCCGTGCCATAGGTTCGCCACCACTGCCCTAGAGACTTGTCCAAATTCCTGCCCGGGGGCCAAATGCGGCTGAATGGTTGCGCCCCCCCCCACACATTTTCACCTCACCAAATCTGGCCCTTCTTCAAGATGTTTGGACACCCCTGTCCTAGTGTTTCCCTGCAGCTGTGTGTGTGTGTGTGGGTGGGTCCACTTTTCGGATCCCGAAATACCACTTTGCCCGATTGACTGCTTCTTCAGGACGCTGGCTGAGGGTCTACACTTCCTTACCAACAAATGTCCTACCATCTCTGTTTGGGTCGGCCCCGTGGCTGCGGGCCAACGATTTCCAGGTGGTAAGCACTTTGGGTGATGGTGGAAGGTTCCCCTATTTATTTATTTATTGTTATATTTATATCCCGCTTATCTTCTAGACAGAACTCTAAGGACATGTCCATACAAGCAGAGCTAGCTCTCTGTCCTCTGTTATTGAAGCCACACTCTGTGGCTGTTGGGGATTATCATTTGTGATGTGGTTGAGTGGGGAGATACCTGATATCCAACAGAGGAGTATATGCATTTCCATAGCATGGAGGCAGCTCTCTATGCCTACCGCCGCCGCCCAGCCATTTGTACCATCCAGCGCAACATAGAAATCATCTTATAAATCTTGTATATGTGACAGATTGACATTTGTCTGTCACAAAGCACACTGGTGAGTTCCCACCAATGCCACCATGCTGCATTCTTGAGCCAATAAATTCTTATTGATCCGATACATTCCTGTGACAAATCCACATTTCAAATGCTGGCATTTATTCTTTTCACTCTTTGCAGTTCTTCGTTTTAAGCTGCGACGGGCCATGTGTCTATTCTCTGACCTCTGTTGCATCGCGCTGACCTCACTGTTCACTGATCGATTAAGTCTAATTTAATTCTGCTTGATTGGATTTAATTCTGCTTAATTGCAGCATTTTGTTGTGATAATTTATTATCTGTATTCTACAGTGTTTGTGCATTTGTGTGAATAGTTGTGTTACTAGTTTTGTCCACTGTTCTAGAATCCTTTTAATAAACTTTTGTTGTTTAACAAAAGAAATACAGTAAGTATCTAACTGAATGGTATACATTTTAAACCGCATAAAAGTTTTTCTTTTATCGAAACTAGTGGTCTTTTCACTAACAGCCTAGCCGCAATACGGCCGAGTGTTCTCTTTTATTCGAACCATCCTGTGAAGTGGGCCACCCTCAATGATCACAGCTGCACCGAAATCACCTGTTGAATTATACAGTGGGTTTCGACTTGGTTCCAAACACATTTGTCTCTTTCATCACTTCCTGGGCATAAGCCCATGCCAAATCAAATGTGAGTTTTTGAGTTGCCACACGGCTCTTTGCCAGAGGCAGAGCCAGGATTTGGAGCACCTGGGGACAAATGTCTTTTTTGGGCCCTTCCTGTTGCCCCCCCCACATTGCCCCCCCCAGCAATAGGGGGCTGAACCCTGCAGGCACGGGGTGGGTGCACAGGCGGACGTGTGTGTGTGTGTGTGTGTGTCTCTCTCTCTGTGTGCGCGCGCGCCTTTCCCACCAAGGTGAGGAAGAGGAGGAGGAGGGTGCTGCGGCCACCATGCGCCTGCCTGCCTGCTTTGCCTTATGGGAAAGGAGGGCTGCTGGGCGGCAGGAGGGTGCACGGCTTCCTCCACCTGCTCCCCCTCCAGGCACCCCCCAGATTGCTGCACCCGGGGAAGACGTACCCTTCTGCCCCCCTAGCTATGCCCCTGCTCTTTGCTGGTTTTCCTGATGCTCCCAAAAGCTTTCTATAACTGCTACCACACTTCTGATTTAAAATACCTTTTCCTTAAAAACAAGGCACCTTAAAAATCACTGTCCGGTTTTCAAAACAATTTATCTGAAGAACCCCCTCGGCTGCGCCCATTTTTGTCCGCTGTGGCGCTTTTTCTTGCCATGGCCACTGGGGGTGTTTTTTTTTTTACATCACTTCCTGCATCTCCCTTTTAAGCAATTTGGTTGGATTTGCGGACATACTAAGTCGCTTCCCCCCCTTCCCCCCTGTTGGCATACCAAGTTTTAAAGCGGTTCAAAAGAGTGAGAACTGGAAAGCCTATTGCTAGCTACCCGCTGAAGTGCGAACAACAGAACCATGCAGTAGCAGTCTATGGGCCTTTTCACATGACCCCTAAGATCTGCTGGCCACTTAAATTTGAACCAGAGATCTTGGGGGTTCGTTGCTCTTCCTGCGTCCCCACCCCTCCGCACTTCCTTGATCCTGTCTGCGTGAGGGGAGGGAGAAAAAAAGAGAGAAAAAAAATGCAGGCTCACCTCCGTTTGCCGGTCCAAGCCTCCCCGATCCTGATTCCTTCTCTTAAAGGGGCGGGAGGCAAAAAAACAACAAACAGAAGTGAGGAGAGCCGGGCACTCACTCCTTTATATCCGGATCTGGGATTTTTCACCCTCAAGAGCAGGTACCTGAAAAGTGCACTGGGACGCGCTTAGGTGGGCGTGGCCGCACTTAATTTTCTGTAAATTCCGGAGCTGGTGGGGAAACAATTTTAAGCTCCGGAGCTGGGAGCCATTTGCGGCGGAGTTTATGGGTCGTGTACAAATAGTTTATAAGACAGCAAGTTCAGAGTGGATGAAAAGAGAGGCACTATTGCCCCATCACTTTCCTATTTCTCTTATAATAGTTGTCATATGATGGTGTCAAGTCGGTTCTGGCTTACGGTGATCCTTGCTGGGGCTTTCAAGGTAGAGAGTATTCAGAAGTGGTTCCCCCCCTTCCCTTCTTCTGCGGGTCGCCCTGGGACGGTGCAGCTGGCCCAAGGCCACCCAGGCTGGCTCTTCTCCCAGGAGGCATGGCGGGGATTTGAACCCCCGGAACTTCTGGCTCACCACAGTCTTCCCTTTAAGGAATGTTGCTGTTTTAAATCACAGTTAAGCTGGGATTGGAGACACATTTATTAGAGAGGAAGCATGAGGTGGGCGCTTTGTCCAGGCTCTTTTCACACAACCCCCAAGATCCACTGGCCACTTAAATTCGGACCAGAGATCTTGGGGGTTCGTTCCTCTTCCTGCGTCCCCACCCCTCTGCACTTCCTTGATCCTGTCTGCGTGAGGGGAGGGAGAAAAAAGGGGACAAAAGAATGCAGGCTCACCTCCGTTTGCCGGTCCAAGCCTCCACAAGCCCCGTCGTCCTGATTCCTTCTCTTAAAGGGGCAGGAGGCAAAAAACAAAAACAAAAAAACAACAACAAACAGAAGTGAGGAGAGCCAGGCACTCACTCCTTTACATCCGGATCTGGGATTTTTCACCCTCCAAGAGCAGGTACCTGAAAAGTGCGCTGGGACACGCTTAGGTGGGCGTGGTTGCACTTAATTTTCTGTAAACGCCGGAGCTGGTGGGGAAACAATTTTAAGCTCCGGAGCTGGGAGCCATTTGCGGCGGAGTTTAGGGGTCGTGTACAAATACCCCAAGTTACTGCCTTCCCCAAGGGCTTTCTGGGATCTCACTGATTACCCCAAATCTGCAAAGCAAAACAAAGAAAAAACAGCATGATAAATAAATCAACACCCACACTGTGCCCAGTGCCCCATTTCCCCCTTCTCTCTTGCCATGGCTGGTTGGCTGCTGCCTTATAATGGCCCCCTGGCCCTTCTGAGTGACAAGCTGGGCACTGGGACAAGATCACAGCTTTGGGGAGGGGATGTAGCCTTCTCCTGACTACAAGCCCCAGGATCCCCTAGCTAGTCAGGCCTCCTTTTCCTTCGGGGCTCCTGAAGTCTGGCCGTCCAAACATCTGGCGTCAGCCAAGTTCTGCCCCCAGGGGCTTTAGGTAAGAAATCCACGGTGCCTCCCTAGATGGGCTAGGCGACCCCCTCTTCCTCCCCAGAGCCTAGACGGGCCTCCGTCTTCAAAGGAGAAGAGCAAAACCTCGGGACTTCGCTCTTGGTTTGGACTACAAGACCCCCCTCCTCTCCCGCTGGCAGGCCCCCGGAGATTCTGGGTCTTGTAGTTCGACCTCCGAGTTCCTTCTGCTTTAGGAACCGCGACGGGTCCGGTCGCTTGGCCAGGGATCCCGGACGGGCCGGTCGGTTGGAGGCTCCGGCCGTCGTCCTCGCCCCCCTTCCCCCGGGAGCCCGCCCCCCCCGGAGCCGCCTGCGAAGAGCCAGCGGCGAAGAAGCCCCCCCCCCGCCATCCCCGCGTCTTTCCCCTCCGTCGGGCAGCCCAGCCGGGGCACACACGGCGACCCCCCTCCCTCCTACCCTCCCTCGTCGTCCGGTGAGCAAATCGGGGTGGATGGGGGGGGGCGATCTCTCTCTCTTCTCTTTCTCTCTCTCTCTCTCTCTCCCGGGTGGGCGGAGGGGAGGAGATGTCCTGGCCGTCGGGGGAGGGAAGGGCAGCCACTTGTTGCGAAAAGGAGGGGAGGGCGGAGGGCGGAGGGGAGGGGGAGAGCGGGAGGGGACCCCCCGCCTCTGATCCCCGCCTCCACCCCACCCCACCCGCCGCAGGAGGAAAGACCTGGGACTGTCCGGAGCCGACCCGGCTGGCACATGCCTGGCCGGGGAGGGGGCGGCGCAGGGGGGCGGGGGTGGGGGCGGCGGAAAGGTGTGTGTGTGTTTGTGTGTGTCCGTCCGAGGAAGATCCCTAGCCCGGCGCCCGCCCGGACCCGCCCAGCCCAGATCGCCGCGCGCTCTCGCCTGGCCCCGGTCTGAGCCGGCGGCCATCCAGGGCTGCTCGCGGCGGCGGCAGCATCGGCGCCCCCCCCCCCGTCCCACCCCACCACCGGGGGCTGAGCTTGCGGGCGGGTCACTTTCCTGGGCAGCTCGACTGGAGGCGGCAGGACAGGCGCAGCACCCGCGCCAGCAGCAGCAGCAGCAGCATGGTGGAGAACACCAGCGTGGCCACCAAGACGGCCCTGGTAAGAAAAAGCGCCCCACCCGCACCTCTAACCCCCCCCCCCCCCCCCCCCCCGCCGCCCCGTCGGCCCTCCCTGGAGTACCCCACCCCCCCCCCCCCCCGGCCATCCGGCTCCTCGCCCCGAACGGCTCCGAAAGTTTGCTCAGGATCGACGGGGAAGGAGGAGGAGGAGGCGCAGGAGGGCGGCGGCAGGTGGGCGCCGGGAAGGGGACCTCGGGAGGCGGCAGGACGGGCCCGGGGTTCCCCCAGGACCGCACCGCCTAGAGAGCCGCCGCCCGGCCCGTCGGCTTTGGACTGCGAGGCCGCCTCGTCGATGTCTGCTACGATGGAGCTGCGGGGGGGGGGACGACGCTCCACCGTCCTGGGGGCGGGTGGGAAACTCTTCGGGCAAACTTTTTTGTGCGCGGCGCCCGCCCGCTCGAGGGCACGCCCGGAGGGATCGGCGGCCAGCAGGGATACGGCTCTTCCTCCGCCGGCTTCTCCCTTTCCCCTCTTCCCGGCCGCCGGCTGTCCTCCGCCGAGCCGTCTTCTCCCCTTCCCCGTCCCTCCGTCGGTCTTCGCCTCGCCGCCCGCCCCGAGCGCCCCGTCGGCGGCTCCTGCTGACCATCTCTCTCTCTCTCTCTCTCTCTCTCTCTCTGTGTGTGTGTGTGTGTGTGTGTTTGTGTCTTTGCTTTTCCAGGCTGCCGCCGCCGCCTTCGCGGCCACCGCCTCCTCCTCCTCCTCGTCGTCGTCGTCCTCCTCCTGCTGCTCGTCCGGGTCGTCGTCGTCGTGCTCGCCGGGACGCGGGGTGGGCGCGCTGCCGGTGGCCGGCGGGCTGCGCCTGGAGGCGGTGATGGAGAACCTGCAGCGGGCGCAGGCGGCGCGCCTGGAGGAGAAGCTGCGCCGGGCACAGGCGGGCCAGACGGCCGGAGGAGGAGGTCTCGGCGTCGGCGTCGGCGGCGGGGGAAGGAGCGGCGGGCCCCCGCCGACCCTCCGCCCGGCCGTGGAGGTCCGCCTGCCCGCGCATCACCAGCACCGGCACCCGGGCGGCGGCGGCGGCGGCGGAGGAGGAGGCCCGCCGGCCAGCCCCGCCGCCGCGCCGCGCCCCTTCGCTGCCGTCCTGACGGCGGGCGGGCGCGAGCTCGGGCTCGGGGGGCTGCCTTTGGTCCGCGTCCCCCCACCGCCGCCGCCGCCTCCTCTTCCGAGGCCTCGGGCGGATGCCTCTCGGACGCCCGTCGCTGCTGCTGCCGCGGTTGCTTTGCGCCCCGAGGAAGAGGTAGGCGAGCGGAGCGGCGGCCGGGGAGGCGAGGAAGACCTGGAGGAGGAGGAGGAGGAGGAGGAGGAAGACGAGGAAGTCG
>JAHTLZ010000328.1:2659888-2691716 GCA_023846285.1 Phrynocephalus versicolor
TATCTATCTATCTATCTATCTATCTATCTATCTATCTATCTATCTATTAATAGGCTTTGCTTACTGGGGTGCTGGGTTTGTATTTTTACTACTGGAAGACATGACAAACTTTTTTTCCTGCACCAGCAATCCACTTTTTATTTTAAAGAGCAAATACGTTTAAGAAAATATCAATAAATTGAGCAGAATAACAAAAAATGTGCACTAACAACGCCCTCACTTACTTTTGGTGCACACTTCTATTCTCTGAAAATTTGGATTGAAAAATTAGAACTGGAGGGCCAAGGGTCAGGAAAATGTGGTGGGTCCCTCTTCAGGAGGCATGGCAGAGGCATGTAATTTTTTTGAAGCGCATCATGGTGGGGATCAGGACTCCAGATGCAAATTTAAAAAATAAAAAAATGCACTTTTTACGCTTACTAACTGTCCACCAGGTGCAATTTGGTCCTTGGATCTCTTGTCTTTCCTGTTTGGTTTCTCCTGGCTGCTTCTGGCTTATTAAGCCTCTGGCTCTGTTGACCTAGGTTTAGAATGTGAAAGAAATGGAGGGAAGCCCTGGAACCTGAGGCTGTGTAGAAAGGGGGATCCAAGACACCTCGCCATCAGGAGCCAAGTGGGAGGATGATGGCTCTTCCCTTTTGTGAAGCTGACTAGAGGCTGGCTGTGGGAGAACTCAAAAAGCTTCTTTGGAGCTTTCCTTCTACAGCGCCATCAGGAGAGGGCCCCCTGCCACCCATGAGCTCGGTAGAGGTGCTCATCGGGACCAGGAGATGCAGCATAACTCGGTCCAACAAGGGTGTTATTGTCATGTCCACTTTGTTACTCTAGAATAGTGCTGCCCAACTTTGAACAGGCCAAGGTCTACTTTTTCTGGACCAAAGTGCCTGAGGGCTACTACACTAATACCTCTACTTACGAATTTTGTCCATCCCAAGCACATGCTCATCTGGAACTGATTAATTGATTTTCAATGCATTCCTATGAGAAGGCTGACCATGCACCCGTTTCCCTTGCACCCGCTTGATCATCTGGCCAGTAGCGGGAGCAGGGGACCACACCATAGCCCTAGAACTGCCCTGCTCGGCTGAGACAGTGGGCTGGCAGACCCGGAACTTTGTTGGGGAACTGGTGGTCTTTGGGATGGGGGAGGGAGGGGTAGAGAACTTGTCCCCTCACTTTTTTACTGGTGGCCGGTGGGCTACTTTTGAACCCTTCGCGGGCTACCGGTAGCCCACGGTCTACTTGTTGGGCAGGCCTGCTCTAGAAAGTGTGCTGCATTGCGGTACTTAAGATTGTTCGCCCATGACCGTTGCACTTTAAGCAAAAGCACAACTCAGCACATCTTCCTTATACCTGGCCTCAGGGTAGTGGAATCCTTGTCGCGTTTCCGTTGTGGTTTTTAAACCGGTACACGCGCCCGTGGCGTAACTTATATTCCGTCACATAACTGTTTTTTCTGTCTTTCGCCGCAGAAAAACAAAATCAACATGCACTTTGATGCGGCACCCGTCAGTGAGGTCGCAGAAGTTTTGTAGCAATAAAGTGTCTCCTTGAAGATGCACAAACAGCAACTAAACCACGTGACCACATTTTATTTTGTTGCGATACAAAGTGGGATGGTTGAGGGTCTGGAGGAAATGTCTTATGAGGAACGGCTTAGGGAACTGGGAATGTTTAGCCTCTCTAAAAGAAGACTGAGAGGGGATATGATAGCTATGTTTAAATATTTGAAAGGATGTCATCTTGAAGAGGCAGCAGGTTTGTTTTCCATGGCTTCAGAGACTAGGACTCGGGGCAATGGTTTCAAACTACAGGAAAAGAGATTCCATTTGAACATTAGGAAGAACTTCATGACGGTTAGAGCTGTTTGGCAGTGGAATATGCTGCCACAAAGGGTGATTGAGTCTCTTTCTTTGGAGGTTTTTAAGCAGAGGCTGGATGGCCACCTGTCGGAAATATTGTGATGGGGGTTCCTGCATGGCAGGGGGTTGGACTGGATGGCCCTTGAGGTCTCTTCCAACTCTATGATTCTATGACGTGAGGTAATGTCCCAAGACAGGCTGATGCCTAGTTAGGAGGTTTAGGAAGAGCAGCTGTGACGTTTCCGTTGCTACCCCACAATACAAACCACCTGATGGAACTGCTTCCTTCTGCCCAAAGATAGGGCTGGCCCCGGCAGATATTTATGGGTTGCAGATGGGAGAGAGACCAGCGACTTCACCTGAGGTGGGCCAGGAGAGAGAATACAGCCTTCCCCCTTGCTTCTCTCTGCTGGGAAAAGGCCTGACTATTACGATAAGCCAAGGACTCTTGGGAAAGGTCTGTTTGTGAAACGGATCTTTCTTTCCATCCCTGTAGGTCTGACGTAAGTGGACTAGATCCACAAAAATACTGTATAATAAGCCAAAGGTTCCCCCCCCCCACATGCATGCTAGTGTCCGACTCTAGGGGCGGTGCTCATCTCCGTATTCAAGCTGGAAGAGCCAGTGCTGTGCAAGTCCATGGCCATGTGGCCGGCATGGCTCCAAGGAAACACTGTTTTACCTTCCCGCTTTTCCCCCCACGGCGGTACCTATTTATCTACTTGCATTTCCATGCTTTCGAACTGCTAGGTTGGCAGGAGCTGAGGTTATCAGCAGGAGCTTGCTCCACTGCGTGGCACCCGGGATTTGAACCGCCGAGCTGCCAACTTTGCAGCCGACAGTTTTCAGAAGCCATCCACAAAAATACTGTATAATAGTAAGTCTTTAAATGGTGCCACACATTTCTCGCTAGCTTTGTTTCTTTGGGTTTTGCAAACTAAACAAAACAAAACAAGATATGTTTCCTTCCCTCTGTGTTTCCGTCTTGCTCTCCCCACCCCAAGAGGGCGGCCACTCTTACATTTCTCCTTCGGGGCTGGATTCTCCCCTGCTCAGTGTTTATATCAGTTGTGGAGCTGCTTTTAGGCTGTAATCTATGGAGTAGCCCCCAGGGTCTCTCCCCCTTCTTTTCTCTCTTGTTAGAGGCCCAGGGCAGACCCTCCTCAGTGGGTAAATATTTAATAAGGAGGAAGTGGCTTGTCCAGTGGGTCCCGCTCCCTCTTTCTCCCCTTAACCTTTAACCTGATGACCCCAGGACATAAATCAACTCCCTCCCCTCCACCCTCCACCCCAGTGGTCAGCTCAGCAGTCCAGATCCCGGCATGGCAGGAACCCTTGGAATCCTGATCTGGGCCAGGGCCAATGCCTGCGTGTGTCACCCGGCTCCTTTGCCGGGAAGTCCATAGCGGGGATTTGGATTGTTCTTTTCTAAATCTCTTTTCCTCTGGCTCCATACTTGGGGAAAGTCAGAAACGAGAAGCTGAGCTGCTGGATGGATCCATCCTGGGAAATGCCCGGCTCAATTCATCCACATCTTTTCCGGTCATGATCATGTTGGTGGTTTGCAAGCAGGACTTGCGTTCCTCCAGCGGACCACAGCTGCACATGTTATTGTTGCTATTATTTCTTTGTGCGCTGCTGCTGCAGAATTCTGTGAATGGTATTCGATAAAATAAAATAAAATAATAAAGTAAAATATAATAAAACAAGGTTTCTACATGCAGAACCGGGGCTCCTGCCTCTGTGCTCAGCTT
Source organism: Phrynocephalus versicolor (assembly GCA_023846285.1). Lineage (NCBI taxonomy): Eukaryota > Metazoa > Chordata > Lepidosauria > Squamata > Agamidae > Phrynocephalus > Phrynocephalus versicolor. The sequence continues at coordinate 2,663,505 of JAHTLZ010000328.1, forward strand.
CTGATTAAGTTCCCACCATCTTTTGTTGTTGTTGTTGTTGAGTCATATCCAAATCTTCGTGACCCCATGGACCAGAGCTCACCAGGCCCTCCTGTCCTCCACTGCCTCCCAGAGTTTGGTCAAATCCATGTTGGTTGCCTCGATGACAATGTCCATCCATCTCATTCTCTGCCGCCCCGTTTTCCTTTTGCCTTCAATCTTTCCCAACATCAGTGACTTTTCCAAGGACTTCTCTCTCCTCATGAGGTGGCCAAAGTACTGGAGCCTCAGCTTCAAAATCTGTCCTTCCAGTGAACGTTCGGGGTTGATTTCTTTCAGGATCCTGAAACTGCACTACTGGAGCCGAAACTATACTCACAGCCCAGATGCAATCCCAGATAGCTGGCTCAAGGTTCACTCGGCCTTCCATCCTTCTGAGTTTGGTAAAATGAGGACCCAGGTGGCTGGGAGGGCAAGCCTGCATAATCAACTTGTCAACTACACCGAGAATGCTTTAAGGGCTGTGGAGCGGTGTATAAGCAACACACTTTGCTTTTGCAGTTTGGAAGGCTGTTTTGCCCACCCCTGCTTTACACCTGCCTGAATCCTGTCAGGCCCCAAGACTGCAGCAGGTTCCTTGGTCATGAAGAAATCTGGCAGGAGGTCTGATCAGGACATGACCTGAGACGAGACCGATAAGGTGCTTGCTTGCACACGTGCCTAAAATCTTTTTGTTCCCCTCATGTTGTGTTTTGCATCCAAATACTTTTTCCAGGGCTCCCTGTGTTTTCAGGAGGGTCAAGGCGTCGTGTCTTTTCACTGGCTTTTTTGTTTCCAGGTGGGAGGGTGGGGTGGGTGGCCCAGAGAGATTTGTTCATTTGCTGAAATGTTGGGTGTGAGAACTGGCTGAACGAGATCTGGATTACCTCAGGAGATAATAATCATTTATAGAGCACGCAAAGAGGTGGTCTTCCAGCCTTCCCTCTCCCCTTAGAAGGCTGATATTTATTGAGTGAGCCTGCAGTTGAATTTCCGTCCCTCTTAGAGGGTGGCCTCCTTATAGTACCTCTGTTGGATTCCCCAAAAAGATAAGTACAAGACACCCTTTCGAGTTCTCCAGAGCTCTTAGAGGTTATAACGTTTGGTATAAAACAATAGCAAGATCCAGAAAAGATACTCAGGCAAAAATCAAAGAAAAGATACAGTAATTTTTAAAACCTGTGGTTTTTCATCCTGATTTTTCATGTATTATGTTTCATATTAATTTGTGATTAATTGACCTTTTAAATTGACAATGGATCACCAATGAAGCTCTGAGAACATTTCTGGTGGGGGACTAAATTGTAACTCTCTGTGCAAACACAAATAATTCAGAGGAGGAGAACAATATGCTTCCCCTCCCCGTAACTGAGCAATCTAAGGGTGTGACAAAACAGTGGGGAAAATATAGGGGGTTCTTCTGGGATCTTTACCTGTGGAAATTGGGTTTCCCCAGGTGAAGTTGCCAAATAGAAATGCAAATTTGCAGAAGTCATGGGGGGGGGAGCTTTTCCAGATGCTGCCTTCACAAGGTGCGAACAAGTGATCATAGGTAGTTTCCACCTCCCCTCTTAATTAGAACTCCCTTAAGTTCTCCAGTGAAAGCTTGTTTCAGCACTTGAGGTGTAACCTTTAAAAATGAAAAAGAAGAAAGAAGCAATTTGGAGACTCTTATTATTTGGTGAGCTTATTATAATCAAGGAATTGACTTTACCTGAAGTGCCCTGCAGTTATTTTGAAACTTTCCTCTCCTATCCATGGGCATCAGACGGATAACGTTTGGTTTAAATTCCTAGAAATATTTTGAAAGTCCAAAATCCCCAAGCTTATGCCCTAGAGATTCAAATGACTTGCAGACATAAGCAGCTGATCTTCTGCAAACAATTTATAAACACAGTGTGCTATTCCTTTGAACATTTAATGTTTATCCATAGAATTAAAAGTCCAGCTACAGTTTCCATCAGTTGTGTTATCAACAAAAGATCCTCTGGTCCCAGTTTTCAGAATGGCGAACCCTTTAGAGACCGAGTACCCAAACTGTGATTCAAAACTCACCAGTTTTTCACAAAAATCAAAGAAAAACAAAACAAAAGACACAAACATGTGGCACCTTAAAGACTAACTTTCATATTTTAATGTGACGTTTCGTGCACATGTGCACTTCTTCAGACATATAGCAGCAGAATGAGGTGTGAGATACTGTATAATATGAGATATATATTTCATACGAAATATTGATTGGCTGTAGTCTAGATAGCCAATACAGCAATTTAGCCTGAATCCAGGTGGCTGTGAAGGGACGATGCCAGGTCCCCACAGAAAGGGCTCCAAGTGCCAACTTTGGCACCCGTGCCATAGGTTCGTCAACACTGCTCTAAGCGATAACTTTAGAGTCCTGCAATTCTTTGCATTTAGAAATGCATTTAGTTGCATTGAGGAACTCTGCTTGACCTGTACCTTGCAGCTCCATTTGGTTGTATGCCTGTGCCGCATTTCATTGTATAGTTCTGCCACTTGATGTGTTGCTGCTTGCTGTTTTTATTTACATTTTATTGATCTAGTGGATTGTAAACCTTGGGTCCTTTTCCAAGGAGAAAGGCGGGGCAAAAAAATTCAAAATAACAAACAAACAAACAAACAAATAAAATAAACTGCCAAGAGGAGCCCTTTTGCACTAACAGGGGGGCATACAAATTAAACAAACCTGTCACATTGTATGACTCTGAGCCACACAACAGGATCCCATTTGTAACCGCATGGAAGACTGAGGCCCTTTCTCAGGAGTGAATCCAGGGCAGAAGGCACACCTGAACCCAAGATGTTCAGTTTGCTAGTGCCCGCGCTCGACTGCCATGCTGCACTTTTTTGTTGGTTTTCTCTGTTGTGCTTGTTCCACCTCCTTTAAAAACACATTTTTTTTTTTAGCACTGGGGCTCCCCCACCCCTTTTACCAGCAGTTCCTGTTCTGAATTGACGAATGCCAATGGCATCTGCAGATATAAACATAAGAAGAGCCGCCCTAGCAATATGGCTCATTGGGGGAAGTGGATGTTTTTGAGTTTGAATGGGTGACCTTGGGCAGGGTCCCATCTCGCTGCCCAACCGGGCTTTGCACGCAAGTCCTGAGCTGTTCGGAAGAAGAAAGGGATGCATGCGGGACAAACATAATAACGTTGTTAGTCTCTCTCTCCCCTCCCCCCCCATCCAACCACAGGCCCTTTGTAGGGCTGTCCCCTCTGAGTACCTTCTGATGGCTGACAGTCTTGAAAATAAGAACATAAGAAGAGCCCTGCTGGATCAGGCCAAAGGACCATCTAGTCCAGCTTCCTGTATCTCACAGTGGCCACACCAGATGCGTTTCAGAGCGCATGAGACTAGATATCTGTCTCTTCATACCACTCTACTGCATCTGGCCCTTGAAGGACCCCGGTTTCAAGCCTGGAGATTACACATCTCCATCATGGTTTGTAACCTGTGATGGACCTTTCCTCCAGGAATCTGTCCAATCCCTTTTTGAAAGCATCCAGGCCAGGTGCCATCACCACTGCAGAACGGCGTGGTGGTGGTGAAGAGCTTTCCCAAGGGTGGTCGTTTACCTTGGGACCAATCTCTTTGACATCTGTCCCTCCATTCGTGGTTGGTGGGTGTAGGTTGAACCCAGCTTCTCCCTCACAGTCACCATGGTCATTCAAAGTGTTATGAAACAGATGTAACAGTGTAGTACAGTGGTGGCCAAACTTCGGCTCTCCAGATGTTTTGGACCACAACTACCAGAATTCCAAGCCTGTATTGCCAATGACAAAGGACTGTGAGAGTTGTGGTCCAAAAATCTGGATGGCCAAAGTTTGGCCACCACTGGTGTAGTATAAAGGTGGGCATACTAGAGCTAACCTGTTCCTTCTCAGTGCCTTGCTCCTTCCTTCTCTGTCCTTCCTTCCAGCTCTCTCCTGGATCTTGGTTTCTCCTCCCCACTTTGTCCAAAGCCTCCAACTTTCATGGACCTGGCCGTTACCATGATCTTAGAATCATGAAGTTGGAAGGGGGCTTCAAGGCCATGGAGTCCGACTCCTTCCTCAAGAAAGGAAGGGAGATCTTGGGAAATCTGCCAGGGGGTTGTCTAAAGGTAAGATCATAAGAAGAGCCATGCTGGATCAGGCCAAAGTCCCATCTAGTCCAGCTTCCTGTATCTCGCAATTGGCCCCACCAAATGCCTCTGGGAGCGCACGAGATTCGATCTCGGTCTCCTGATACCACTCCCCTGCCTCTGGCCCTTGAAGGACCCTGTTTTGTCTCTTGGATGCCTTGAGGGAAGCACTCACCATCTCTCGGGGTCATGAGTTCCATTGCTATGCTGCTCAAACAGCTGCAAAGTTTTTCCTGGTATTCAACTGAAATGGCTTTTTATAACTTGGAAAAGGTGCAGAAGAGAGCGACTAAAATGATTGCTGGGCTGGGGCACCTCCCTTATGAGGAAAGGCTAAAACATATGGGGCTCTTTAGTCTGGAAAAAAGGTGCCTGAGGGGGGATATGATTGAGACGTACAAAATAATGCAGGGCATGAGTAGAGTGGATAGAGGGAAGCTCTTCTCCCTCTCACAAAATACCAGAACTAGGGGACATCCACTCAAATTGAGGGTTAGATTGAGAACAGACAAAGAAAATATTTTTTCACCCAGCGTGTTGCTAGTCTGTGGAACTTCTTGCCACAGGACGTGGTGATGGCATCTGGCCTGGATGCCTTCAAAGGGGGATTGGACAGATTCCTGGAGGAAAGTCCATCACAGGTTACAAACCATGATGGAGATGTGTAGTCTCCAGGCTTTAAACCGGGGTACTTCAAGGGCCAGATGCAGGGGAGTGGTATCAGGAGACCGAGATCGAATCTCGTGCACTCCCAGAGGCATTTGGTGGGGCCAATTGCGAGATACAGGAAGCTGGACTAGATGGGCCTTTGGCCTGATCCAGCAGGGCTCATTACGGTGTGTCTCGCACTCTGGGACAATCGGGATTCCCCTCCTCTTTGAAAAGTGCTGCCTTCCATTTTCATCCCCCCTCCCCGCAAGGCTAAACAACCCCAGTTCTTTTCGTCTTTCCTCCAAGACCTTGCTTTCCAGTCCCCTGATCCTCCTTCTTGATCATCTCTGTGCCAGTTCCAGCAGGTGTAAATGGTAGGATTTTCTCTCTGGTGTTGATTTGCTCCTTGCCTTGCAACTCTCCGCTGTTGGTCTGCACAGTTTGTTTCTCTGAACTGTTGATCATATTTTGTTTAGATAAATAAATATCCGACGTGGTGTGACCTAGAGTGAAAATGGAAATCTTTGCCTCTTGTGAGCAGCAAAAGGGACTGGCCTCCCCTTTTCAGCCAGAGAGCTGGTGTGATGCGTGACGTTGTTCAATCCCTCACCTCGACACCTTTTCCATCAGTTCAATGCAAATGTCCGTCCACTCCCTGGTCTCCCCCTCCCCCTCCGTGGTGCGTTCCTTTCCTCCAGCCCACCTTTCACCTTTAATCCAGGTGTGTGCCGGCCTGTCTCTGCAGCTTTTAATAATGAAAGGCTCCAGTTGCATTCCAGACTTGGGAACGGCTTGGAGGAGGAGGAGGAGGAGGAGGAGGAGGAGGAGGAGGAAGGGCCACAAACCGCCGCTCACGATGGAAGGGAGAGCCTCCGGTGGGTGAGGGCTTGTGCCCCAGATTTTTCTGTAGACTAGATCGAGGACATTGGCTCTAACGGGAGCCCCCAGAGTTGCAGAATTCTTTTGGAGAGAGCGAGTGCTCTCTCTAAAAGAGAGCACTTTCATTGAAGTAGGACCCTCATATCCACTGATTCATTATCCACTGATTCAGTTATCCATGGTTGGCAGAGGAAAAAAATTAAATAATTCAGCAGCCACAAAGCAAGCTGTAAAGCAAGCTGCTATCACAAACAGCAGCTGTAAAGAAGCTATTGTCACAAATAGCATCTGTAAATTGAGCTACTGTCACAAACAGCGGCCATAAAGCAAGCTACGGTTTTCATTATCCAAGGGAAGGCCTGGAACCAATCCCCAGCAGATACGAGGGTCCTACTGTACTTCATTAATGAGGCTTCACTCTCTCATGTGAAGTTAGAGCAGCGTATATGGTTGTCTTTTTCTACACTTTATCCTCACAAAAACCCTGTGAGTTAGGCCAGGCTAAGATACAGAGACTACAGACCAAGGTGACACAGTCTTTGTTTTATTAATCACTGGGGATGAGAGCCATGGTGCCCCATGTCCCATTCCAAGGTCTGAATCCAGTTGGTGCATCACTGCATAGACCTGTTGGAACTGTAGGATTTACATAAGGGTTGACCCCCTAGCTGCTAATTCAGTGGGTCTGCTCTGATTGGGATTAGCCGTTGGGATTGGGTCCAACACAGGGGCATTGGTGGCTCAGCGGACTAAGGCTCTGAAAACTATTGGCTGCAAAGTCAGCACCTCGGCGGTTTGAATCCCGGGTGCCACGCAGCGGAGTGAGCTTCTGCTGTTCACCCCAGCTCTTGTCAACCTAGCAGTTTGAAGACATGTAAATAGGTACCGCCATAAAAAGTGGGAAAGTAAAACAGTGTTTCCTTGCAGCCGTGCTGGCCACATGGCCACCGACTTGCACATCACTGGCTCTTCGGCTTGAATACGGAGATGAGCATTGCCCCTGGAGTCGGACACGACTAACACACATGTGCGGGGGAACCTTTACGTTTACCTTTACCTTGGGTACAACATTAATTGCTTTATAATCAGCAGGCTGTCACAAGGGGCTCTCCCATGGAGGATAAATTGGAGCATTCTCCTGTGTATGCGATAAGGGGGCTGGAAAAGGTTAGGGCAGCCTTCGCTGACCCTGCCCTGCAGATGTTTTGGACTACAGTGCCCATTGGTCACCATGGCTAATGCCCATGCAGACACTTGGAAAAGTGATCTTTTCAGGGAGGCTAAGTTAGGGGGTTGAATGTGGACAAGAAGGCGGTAAATATTCACTGGGCATAATAATAGTTTACTAGATTATCCAACCGCAGTAGCGCACGGTCTTGGAATCCCAGTAGCTGGGGCTGAAGTGAGCAGACATGGGGGGTAGCCTTGCCCCTGTAGTTTTTTGGGGGATGCCTGCAAGGATCTGGCTACCCCCCCCCCGGGCTGCCTTCCAGCCTTTGCAGAGCGGAGGGGAAATTCTCCTGGGTGCTTGCCGGCCCAGAGAGCCAACCCCGTTACTAAAAGGTCTTGAAGCGGCGGCATTCCTGCCTTACAGCTAGAAGTCCCACCAGGCAGGAAATCTCTCTGTTGAGCCTTCATGTGGCCTCTTTCATTCTCTCCCAGTTTCAGAGAGGGTAGCTGTGTTAGTCTTTTCAAGAATTTCAGGCAAAAATCAAAGGAAACCAAAATAAAACCAAAACAAAAGACACAAAACATGTGGCACCTTACAGACTAACTTTCATATTTTAATGCGACATTTCGTGCACATGTGCACTTCTTCAGACATAGCAGCAGAATGAGGTGTGAGATACTGTATAGGATGAGATATACATATCATACCAAATATTGATTGGCTGTAGTGTATAGAGTTGGGGGGGGGCTGGATAGGGGAGGGGAGGAGGACCAAACTGGCCCAGGAGGGGAAGGTTAAAGGTCAGCACATCCATGCTCTGGTGTGGCCAGGTTCTGGAGGCCGGCTAGGCAGCTTCCCTTGCCTGCATATCTTGCTCCTCGCTACCAGCCCTATCCGTGAAGCTTGGTCCGGTGCAATGCCAGGAATGTTGCCTGTGGGGAGGGGAGGGTCATAAAAAATCTCCTCCAGCAAAAAAAAAAAAAAAAAAAGGGGGGGGGAAGGAAAGAAAAAAGAAAAAGTGGTGCATAGCTCCTTGCAGGATAGTGGTCGTAGGTGTAAAATAGGGGTGTAGTTAAGAGTGACCGGTCCCTGTTGTCCTCAAGCACAGGAAGGGGGTAGGCTGCAACTGGATGTGGAGGTTTCCTTGGCATAATCAGGATTCAGGAAGTCAGTGCTTAGGGATGACAGCAGAAAGTCTAGATACGGAGACTCTGCGTTGCTCAAGGAAGCAGGTCAAGCTGCATTCCCCACCCCCACCCACCACCCCATTTGTGAGCTGGGCAATGGCTTTAAATCGTCCTGGAAATGTCAGCCAGACTCACGGAGGAGAGCAACTTTTCCTCAAGACCTGAAAGACAGGCTGCCGCCGTAATCAGTCCTCCCACCCGGAATCAGGATTGCACGAAGGAGATTGAGCTGTGCACAACTCTTGTGCTCTCGGGCCCATGCTTGTCTTGCTCAGATGTATTCACTTTTGCTCCTCCAAACCGAATGAAGTTATGGAAATCCGAGTTAGATCTTGAGGCGCAGCGAAGCATTTGGTTGATTCTGGGGCCTCTGAAGAAAGTCGGGAAATCTCACTTTATAATTTATAAGTTACAAAAAGGAAACAGAATTTGTGTGTGTGTGTGTGTGTGTGTGTGTGTGTGTGTGGCCCCTTAAGACTAGCAGATTTATTTTGTTTAGCCTGTGCATTTATTTATTTATTTATTTATTTATTTATTTATTTATTTATTTATTTATTTATTTTAGAGTATTTGTACCCCACCTTTCTCCTTGGAAAAGGAGCCAAGACGGCTTACAGTAATTAAGGAAAATATACAGTCCAGTACAGTTAAGACATGTTCAAGTATTTGAGAACAAGGGATTGAGGGACATCCTACAGCATTAATAGACAACATTACATTAAAGCTACAAGGTTATAATTGGTTATGAACACCAAGTCTATGTGAACCTATAGATTCATATAAAAGACACATAATGGTAGTCCATCATTCAGGGAAAGCTTTCCTGAAGAGAAAGGTCTTTGCCTGTTTCTGGAAAGACATCAGGGATGGGGCAGTCCTGGCCTCTAGTGGGAGGGAGTTCCAAAATCTGGGCACAGCAGCCAAGAAGGCCCTTTCATGGGTTCCCACAAGATGTACCTGTGAGGGTGGCGGGATGGAGAGAAGGGCCTCTCCTGATGTGACCTTAGCACCCGAGTCGGTTCATACTGTGAGATTCGATCTTTAAGGTAGCTAGGACCTAGGTCGTACAGCGCTTTGTAGGTCAAGGTCAGCACCTTGAATTGTGCCCGAGAGCTGATTGGCAGCCAGTGGAGCTGCTTTAATAAGTTACAATTTATAATTTATAAGTTACAATTTGTTTTCTCAGATGCATGGAATATAATTTATGAGCCTCAGTGCTGTGTCTTCTTGCCTACCTACCTGTCTGCATGCATGTGCACACAATCCTCCTGGCAAAAATCTCCATGAATATTGTGTGTGTGTGTGGTGGCGGTGGTGGTAGCTTTTTGTTGCCTATACAGTCTTCCAGGATGAATCATTGCAAGACCTATTTATTCTTGAAGGATTCCGGTTATGTCACCATTCCTCCTCTGTGTGAGACCTGGTCTTCTCTGCAGTGGCCCCAAAGGTCTGATATTAGCTCCGTCCCTCTCAGGAAGAGTGTCCAGAAAGCTCTGCTTAGGCTGTTGGTGGTTTTATGCTTGTGGGGGGGGGGAGGGGAAGAGAGCCGGTGATAGCTGTGTCTTTAATCTTGCCGGTGATCTGCTTTCTAGCAGATTTTAATCTTTGCATTGGCATTGTTTTATCATGCTGGAAAAGGGGAGCTTGTGTTTTTTCTGAAGAGAGGTTCATAAATATTCAAAGCCATCCATCCATCCATCAGTGGGGGCAATCATTTTGCTTATCTCTTTATTTACAGAACACCTCAAGATATCTCTATGTTTCTGGGGTGGGGGCACCAGGCGGCTCCCTCTTTGTTGGAGGTGCCTCCTGAGGGAATTCAGCCTGGTCCTTCCAAGTTCCAATAAACCTATCCTTTGAAAGCGGGTTGTGGGGGGTGGGAAGAAGAGGAAATGGCACCTCAGGGGAAGGAAGTGTAAAAAGCAATCAGGGGCGTGAAAACTGAAGGGGGCCTTTGTGTGGGAGAACAACCCCCAGCTTCCTTCTCTCCCGGTCTCTCTTTGATAGAAGAAGCAACGTCCAGTTGGATGGGGAGGGCAGTGGGGCAGTGGTGGGGGTGGGGGTGGGGGTGGGGGTAGTTGTAGTGGACACCAACAGCTGGAGGAAAACACTGGTGCAGTATAGCTGAGGCTCCAGTAGTTTGGCCACCTCATGAGGAGAGAGGACTCCTTGGAAAAGTCCCTGATGTTGGGAAAGCTTGAGGGCAAAAAGAAAAGAGGACAGCAGAGAATGAGATGGTTGGACGGTGTCATCGATGCAACCAATATGGATTTGACCAAACTCAGGGAGGCAGTGGAAGATAGGAAGGCTTGGCGAACTCTGGTCCATGGGGTCACGAAGAGTCGGACACGACTGAACAACTGAACAACAACAACAACAATTTTATGGAAAAAAAGGAAAATATAGTTGTTCAATATATATATATATATAGTTATATATATAACTATATATATATATAGTTATAATATAATATATATATTATTGTTGTTGAATCTCCTTTGTTGTGTTTCATCTGATAGAGTTAATAGCTAAGTTCAACCTACATCCAATTCTTATTATTCTACTACATCTTTTTTGTGTTTAGCCAATTATAAAACATATTCCAGGATTGGACAAATTCACATTCATCTTTGTCCTTCACTCTCTATGTTAACCTGTCCATCTCTGCACATTCCATTATTTTTTTATTCAATAGCATTTCTTCTGTTGGTGTTGCTTCACTTTTCCATAACTGTGTCCACACCATTCTTGCCGCTGTTAGGACATGCATTATTAAGTAGCTACAAACTCTCCGCCCCCCCCCCCGAATTTGGTAATATATCTAATAGACATATTTCAGGTTTGAATTCTAGGTTTTGCTTTGTCATTTGTTTTAGCCATGTATGGAGTTTTACCCAGAATGTCTTAGCTCCGTCACATGTCCACCAGAGATGGTAATAGGTGCTCTCCTATTTTCTACACTTCCAACATTTATTTCATTTGTGGCTTGAATCATCAAGTGGAGACATCCCCAAAGGAGTCTTTTTGCACCCTTGAAGACTCTCAATGCGACCGAAGCTTTGAGGCTCCGTGTAATGCCCTTGTTTGGACAGATGCAGTTCAACAAAAGCACGCCTCCAGTAAAATGCCGTTGCCCTTAAGGCTGCCACAGAACATTTTAGGGCACTGGGGCAGATTTTTATTTTTTTAAAAAATTTCTTCGAAAGAGTCAATCATGGGGTTTAGCCAGGCGTGCTCTTGATGGGGTGCTGTCCGGGGGGGAGGGGGACCCAGGTCTTGGTGGTTCTGCTGCCCCCCCCCCCCGGGTGCATGGTGTGCTTCCCACGTTGTGGAGGGCAAAACTGTGAGCGTGGGTTGCAGAAGCTGGCGTGGCTGCTGGCAGATGGGTCAGTGGGGTGTTTTGAAGGGTCCCGCCCGCCTGCTGACCAAACTCCGGCCTTACCCTCCCTGCTGCCAAGCCAGGGACCAGCTCCGCCACAAACTCCTCTTTCCCCCGTAAATCCGGAAAGTGGGGTGTGAAGAGGGGAAGGTCTCTCTCTCTCTCTCTCTCTCTCTCTCTCAAAGGAGAGTGGTCTTGCTCCTTCCTCCCCATCTTTGTCCAGCTGCTCCCACCTTAATTGAATGTGTCACAAGAATGAGGGGAGGGGGACATCCCTGACCCTTCGCCCAGCCCCAGGGGCTGAGGCTGGGCTAATCCAATAATTGGTTTAATAAGGAAAGGCTCCTCCTCCTCCTCCTCCTCCTCCTCCTCTCCTAAAGCTTTTGCCATGTTATAATAACCTACTGGTACTGCTCTGAGGAAGGGGGTTTTGCCCTCGAAATATTAGCAACGTCTTTGCGAATTTTCTAGTCGCCTAAAGGTATCACCTGTTCCACTTTTGTATTTGGTTTTTGTGGTGGCTACACGGCTCCTCAACTTGTTTTGCTCTTTGTAACAGGGAGGGTTGGGGGTGGGGTCTCCTCCCTCCCTCCAGGCTGAGATGTTTTTTTTTGGGGGGGGCTGGTGCTGCAAATGGAGTGATCGAAATGATTTTGGGGCCAAGGTTTAAGACATCCATGCCTTGGGAGCTCCTCTTTCCTGCTGGGGCAGGAAATCAAAAGGCAAGGCACGTGTGGCGAAATTCAGTCTCCTAAAAGCTCTTCCCTGTAGTGATCAGGGAGGATGTGTCTGGGCATGTGCAGAGTGCCGTTCCCGGCCCATCCTTGTAATGACCCCTGCGGAAGAGTGCGCGAAGTCACCACATGATGTTTGTGGCAAGACAATGGGGTGGGGTGGGGTTTTTTCCCACTCCCCCCCTTGGACTCCCAGCTGTGGCCGATGAGACCCTTTCCCACCTTGCGCCCCCCACCAGAGAACAGCAAGGGGGGCGGGGGCTCAAGGTGTTGAAAAACAAGCCGTGGGTGGATGAATCATGCCCTTAACCTCATTGAGAGTTTTGATCTGGCCCATCCGGCATGCTGGGGGAGAGGAAAGTAACAGAACCTGCTGTCACACAGGAAGGAAACCTGAGATGTTTGTTGTCAGGAAAACCAGTGCTTTGGCCGCTGGATTTATGGCTCCGTGAGCGACACACATTCCTTCTCAAAAGAGGCTCTGGGGAGTGGTGTTTCCTCCCCCCCTCCAATGTTGCCGGCTGTGGGGCAGTGGTCACTCCAAGGCCTGTGGGGGGGGGGCAGAGAGAATGTCCGAGTCTGCCTTGGTAGCATCTTGGCAAAGGAGGCAGGGCTGTGGGATGCCTGGCCTGGGAGGGTTCTTCTCGCAGAATCCCATGCAAGTGCAAAAGGAGCAGATTGCAATAGCTAGCGAGAGGTCTTTCTTTCTTTGCTTGCAGTCTGAAGGCTGATAAACAGCCGGGCACCTAATGAGCTTCATCTAGAGGGCTGCTGGAAAGGCAGCGAGTTATTAAAAGGCTAGTTTTGCATATCCTCAATTTCGTGCCATACAGTGGTACCTTGCATAAAGGAATTACTTCGTTCCAAATGAAATGCTGTCAAGTAAATTTTCCTTTATACAAATTTCCCATAGGAATGCATTGAAAACGGAGTAATCCCTAATCACGACCATTTTATGTTGTACGGATTCGCCCCGTAGGCGATTCTGTTAAGCGAATTTCCCCCATCTCTGGGTTTTTTAATCTTGTACAGATTTTATGTTATACAAACTGTTTGTTACACGAGGGTCCACTGTACTTTAATCCAGATTGTTCTTCATTGCATTTTTCGTTTCGTCCCTGCCTCATCAGAAATCCCTTGATTTCCTCCTCTGGCTTCTTTTGTATTTTGGCTTTCGGGGATCTCATTCCCTGTTGGTCTGCTCTGATTTAAATACATCAAGTCCGTTGCACCTGGGGCTCATTGGGGGATCTTCTCCAGTGACACCCGTTAGCCCACTGGGGCAAAGGAAGAGCATCATTTCCAGTAGTGAACAACCACTAATAAATGAGTGGCTGCTTGTGTTCCTGGTCATGTTCACGGCGGTGGCAGGATTAGGGCCATTCATTTCCAGCAGTGTGTCACTTTGGCATGCCTCATTTCACTTACGCATATGCAAATCACCAGCAGCTTCATATATTTTGCAAACAGCCTTGTTGTTGGAATATTTAGCAGGATTTACAATTCAGCCATTACAGGGTTGATGTGAATATGGAGTATTATGGGCTGGAATTAATGTGAAGAGTGAAGCTGATTGGTTGTTGAGATCACACCACCTGGAATGTTCTGGTAGAAGTCTACTTAGTGTGTGTGCCTTGTATTCTTGGGAAGTGGAGAAGCATGTTCCTAGTCTAGCAAGATGGCTGTTAGAATAGTTATAGTTAGAAACCTCCCGTGTACCCTTCCCTTCTAGTTAAATAAATAGTTTTTTCATATAGCAACACAAGAGGTCTCATTCTCATTAATGCAACTAAAATCATCTGCAGCCACCGATCCAACAAAGATCCCCAACACTTGTGAATGTCAGAGCTTGCTTATTCCCAGCAGTGCCTAAGGGTGACACCCTCGCCTGCTCTCCGCACGTCATTACTTGACTCCTTTCTGCATCGTTTGTATTTCTGTTTCTGCGTTGGGCTTTTGCACAGTTTAGTAGTACAGTCCCAGGGCCTTGTGAGGTGATGCATCGGCCACAAAATGCAGCCGCCTTATAGAGTAGGTGAGCTCGTGAGTCAGCTGTCTGAATGGCTCACATTTAACGTTCCTTGATTTTATGGGCCCGGAAGCCATGAGGATTGTTGACATGGGCTGTGAATGGACAGGACGGGGCCAGCTGGAGAAATTTATCAGTTGACCCCTGAGGCGCCCCTGCATTTCTCACTGAAGGCGTGTCAGTGACAGCAGCGGCCCCTTTTGTATGGTCTGGGGCACCCATTTCTCTAGTGCAGTGTTGGGATTTTTGAAGAGCTTTACTGGACAAATCTTCCATTGCTGAACAGCTCTAACCATCATGAAGTTCTTGCTAATGTTCAAATGGAATTTTCCTGTAGTTTGAAACCCTTACTCCAAGTCCTAGTCTCTGAAGCCATGGAAAACAAACAGATCCCCTCTTCAATATGACATCCTTTCAGATATTGAAACATGGATATCATATCCCCTCTCCGCCTTCTTTCTGTAAGGCTAAACATTCCCTAAGCCGCTCCTCATAAGACATTTCTTCCAGACCTTCAACCATCCTGGTCGCCCTCCTCTGGACCTGTTCAAGGTTGTCAACATGTTTTTTAAATTGAGGCGCACAGAACTGGACACAGGACTCCAGGTGGGGTCTGACCAAGGCAGAATAGCGTGATACTATCACTTCCCTTGATATAGACACGATGCTTCTGTTGATGCAACCAAGAATCGCATTGGCTTTCTTGGTTGCCGTGTCACACTGCTGACTCACGTTCAATCTGTGGTCCACCCAGATTCCCAGATCCCTTTCACATGTACTATTCTCCAGCCAGGTGTTGCCCATCCTATATCTGTGCAATTCATTTTTTTTTAACCTAGATGCAGCACCCTATATTTATCTCTGTTGAAATTCATTCCATATCAAACATATGAATTTTTGTCTTTGGCCACTCCTTTGTGGCATGACAAAAGAGTGTGCGGCTGCAGCAGTGCGCTCGGTGTCCATGATCAGTGGTAGATGCCTCCTTTCTGTGGAAGCAGCTGGGTGTGTGTGTGTGTGTGGGGGGGAGAGAGCTTCTGGCTGTGCTGGCTAAAGGATTGTGAGAGGTCAGCGGTCCCGAAAAGTCACACTTCTGGGCCCATAAAGTTGAAGAAGGTTAAATGTGAGCCAACAGATGCAGCGAATTTGAGAGGGTGTCGTCAGCTCGAAAGCTCAAGATAGGCTGCACTTGTATTTTTATCTGTGTTGCGTGGTAAAGCTCGTAATGAGTTCTTTCAGGAGTCGTAGAAGGAGAAGAAAGCTCCAGAAGGGTGAATACATATCAAAAATCCCAAAGAATGTAACACAAGACAGGATGGACTAGACCAGAGAAACATTAGATAGAACTAGATCTTGTAGTAGTAGGACCCCGTAGTCTTGGTTTTAAATAAATTCAGTCTAACAATCATTTCCCACACCAAACTTAACCGCTCGAGTTCAGCTTCTGGTAGATTTCTTTTCAGGGAGTGGTGGGGGCAACCTCTGAAGATATGCCCCTCTTTACACCAATGCTGTCCAGACAGCCGATAGCTGTGGGGACTGTTGATGAAGGTGTGTGTGAAGGCAGGCCCTTGGTGAGACGCTTGAGAGATTCCTCGCCAGGTCACCAGGGATGCCGAGATGGCGTTCTTTATCTCGGCAATGTTTGTGACTCACCGTCCTCAGCTTCCTTGCTTGAAACTCATCAACCACAGGAAGCAAAGGCCAGAGAGGATGGCGTAGGCAAAGACCTCGAAACCCCTTCTTGGTGTTCAGGTTTGGGTTTGTGGGATGCAATTTCCAGATTTCTCTAGCAATGTCAGTCTAAAAAGGCAAAACAGCATCCACAGTTCCAGCAGGGCTCTGCCTTGGCTGGCAGATGGTCATGGTTGGGTCTCCAGAGACAAATAGGGCAGGGTGGCATCAATTCAGGTGCTCATGATAGCACCTAAACTTTTATCTGTGCTGGGTGTGAAGCCAGTAATTATTTCTTTTCAATAAGACTTAGAAGGAGGAGCCCCTGGCAACACAGTCCCAAAGAATGGAACAGGACACAGGTTGGATGAGATCAGAGGTATTCTCATGTCCAGCAATTCTGCTTAGACACGGCTCGAGAGAAGCCTACAAGCTCAGTAAGAGGGCAGCTACCCCCTTCGTCTTGTGCTGTTCAGCAACTGGATTTTAGAGGTAGGCTGATTCTGGACAAGAGGGCTCTATACCCAGTTAGAGTGGCAAATACTGTAGCTGCAAATGGGATCCAAAGAGCATCCCCATGGCCCAGTGGTTCAATGCCTGTCCTGCAGGTAAAACTGTGCTCATGACCTGTGGTTAAATCCCAGGTAGCAGGCTCGTAGTCAACTCAGCCTTCCATCCTTCTGAGGTTGGTAAAATGAGTACCCAGCTTGCTGGGTTGTGTGTGTGTGTGGGGGGGGGGGCGGCAGTGTGTAGCCTGCATTACTGTAATTAAAACTGTAAACTGCCCAGAGACTACTTGAGGTGGTATGGAGTGGTATATAAGCAGAACACTTTGCTTTGCTTTATATTGTATGCCCGTGAAGATTCTCTGTCATCCAGGTGAGATGGTCTGGAAGTTGAGTCATGGCAACTGGACTTCTTATTCTTGTGAGATCAATACATTTCGCTACCCGTCCAAGTAGCTTCGTCAGTCGCAGTGACGGAGCTCCTTGGATGAGAAGTGAAATGTTTCGATCTCACAAGATAAAGAAGTCCAGTTGCCATGACCCAACTTTCGCATTGATGTGGGATCACACCAAGGGCATGCCTGGCTCAGCATTCTCTTTTCCACCTCTCTGTCTGTTATGAGGGGCAGGTTAGGCATGGTGCCCATTGCAGCAAATGTTAACAAAGAGTTTTGTGACATCTTAAAACCTTAGCAGACAGAAGCTTTCCTCGACTTCCCATCCA
Organism: Phrynocephalus versicolor; assembly: GCA_023846285.1. Lineage (NCBI taxonomy): Eukaryota > Metazoa > Chordata > Lepidosauria > Squamata > Agamidae > Phrynocephalus > Phrynocephalus versicolor. The sequence goes on from JAHTLZ010000328.1 coordinate 2,680,601, forward strand.
CTCGTCCAGTGAGGTCAGGAAACGTAACGGTAAGTCAAAGCAGTTTTCCCCCTGGGACTCCTTTAGCTTTTTAAAGTTCTGCTTTTTTGCCACTTCCTCCTAGCTCTGTAGGACTCTTCGTTTTGGGTGTCCGAGTGGTAGTCAGCGCCTCCAAGAAAAAGCAGAAGACAGGCCCTCTCTGGAGAGCAGCTCTGATTTCCAGAGTTTTGGATATTTGGTCTTAAGTAGCTGTGAGAAGAACAGACTCTGTCAGGACAGCGTTAACAGGGGGTTGTGGCGGGGGAAATGCTCTAACCAGCCTGTTTGCTTTGTCAACACCTGGGCTTCACATTCAGCCCCATTGGGGGGGGGAGGAGGAGGCAACGGCGGCAGCGGCATGTTTTAACTCCTTCCTTCCTGGCTGGGCGGCAGGGTCAGATACCTTGTCCTGAGATCAGCCAAGTAAATCACACACACGTGCCCTGTGTGTGTGGCTAATTTGCGCGGAGTTGTTCCTTGAAATATACCACCGTCTACCGTCAGCCTAAAATTTGGAGCATGAAAGCACAGCCTGGTCTGTGAATATTATTGATTTATTCTTATTTTTGAATTTTTATACCGTGGCCATTTTTATCCCAAAGAGAACTCTTGGCGGTTTACATGAAGCACCACAATAAAGCTAAAAGAACAATAATGCAAGACAACGAGACAAAAGAGGCATAAAACACTGAACAAAACAGGCAACAAACAAAGGGGAAACAGAAGTATGCCTTAACGATGGCCAGAGGCATCCCTGAAAAGCCAAGTTTTTACGGCCTTTCTAAAGGATGCCAAGGATGGGGCCTGGCGTATCTCACTTGGCTGTTTGTTCCAGAAAGCCGGGCTAGCCGCAGAGAAGGCCTGGTGGTGTGTTGCCACCCTACAGTCCTCTCTGGGGGTGGCTACCCGGAGCGAGAGAGCCATGGAGTGAACCGGAGCCCCGTGGCACAGTGGTTAAGTGCCTGTACTGCAGGTAAAACTGTGCTCACGACCTGGGGTTCAATCCCAGGTAGCAGGCAGCTCGTGGTTGACTCAGCCTTCCATCCTTCCGAGGTCGGTAAATTGAGTACCCAGCTTGCTGTGGGGCGGGGGGGGGAAGCAATGTGTAGCCTGCATACTGTAATTAAAACTTTAACCGCCCAGAGACTACTTGAAGTAATATGGGGTGGTATATAAGCAGAACATTTTGGTTCTGGAGACTCGGGTTGGCCGGGCCAGCTCTGACTTCTGGGAAATACGCTCTGCCAGATATTCAGGTGGTGACGAATAATAAATGAGCGAATAATGGAAATTCTTTTATGGCTGGCTCATACATTTTATGAGGCACTGGCCTTCCTGGGTCGCAAACATTGCTGTTTCAGAGGCAGGAACCACTACTGCACTTCCGTGAGCAGCCGCTTTTTATTTTGGGGTCGCCTTTTCTCCTCCAGGGGTCACGTGGTTGTAATCGCAATTCTGCAGTTCGCACTTAAGCGCGTACCTAGCAATCGGCTTTCCAGTTCCCACTTGATTAAACCGCTGTAAGACTTGTTATGACAATGCGTTTCTCTTGATTGGCGAGTCCGATAGAAAATAATTTGTTCGGATGCGATCATGATGGTATTATGTAGTACACATCACATTCTTTTTCCTTTGTTAAGAATTGGGGACAACGAGGGAAAAAGCAACTTACTATGTCCGCAAATAACACCAAATCGCTTCAAAGGGAGGTGCAGGAAGCGATGTAAAAAAAAAAAAAAAACCACTACCCCCAGTGGCCGTCGCAAGAAAAAAGCGCCACAGTGGCCAAAAATGGGTGTGGCCGAGGGGGTTCTTGAGATGAATTGTTTTGAAAACCGGACAGTGATTTTTAAGGTGCCTTGTTCTAAAGGAAAAGGCGTTTTAAATCAGAAGTGTGGTAGCGGTAAGGGAGTACAATGTCTGTCAACGGAATCTAATAAGAGATGAAGAAAGTCCGTGAGGGGCGTCAGTCGTAGCAAGATGAAAAGGCTCCAAGGCTCCACCCGCTGCTTCCTGGTCGTGTTGAAAATGGTGGCTTTGGTTTGGTTCAGTCTGGAACCTTCTTTGCCTGCTGCTGCTGCTGCTGCTTTTTGAGCCGTTTGGCTTGGTTTCGTTCCCTTCCTAGTTGCAGCAGCTGCAGGATTTGACCTTAAGGGCGAGAATGTTTGCTCTGCCCCCTCCCCTGTGCCCCTCCTCAGCCTTTCCTTTCCCCCAGAGAGAGAAGGAGAAGGAGGGGGGGGACATTTCTTGGGTCCTGAATGCTGGCGATTGCCTTCACCTGAGACAGTGACTTTAATTTAGTTTCAGAGAGGGTAGCCGTGTTGGTCTTTTCAAGATCTTCAGGCAAAAATCAAAGAAACACAAAATAAAACAAAAGACGAAAAAAACCACGCTTTTAAATTTTTAAATTTATTTTTTTAAATTTTTTAAATTAAATCTTTAAATTTAGTAGCGTTTCTTTGCAGCTGGATGTGTCTCTTCTCCTAGAAAGGTGGCAATGTTGCACCGCGACGGCCAAGGAAAGTTGCCAACCCACCCTTGAGGATGGCTTGCCTTTGGCTGCGGCTCTGCATACCCGACTCTGAAGTCCATCTTTTTCTGGGAGCCAGGCCACCTTTGTTCGGCACGAGCAGCTGGACTTGACGGAAGAGACCCAGACTCCTGGCACTGGGAGGTGGGAGCCGTGACCTGTGCTCTCCAGGAACAGAGCCGCTCGTGCGAGGCCACGAGGGCGCCCGGAAGCGTCTGGGCAGGGTGCCTGGAGAGGTGCCTTGGCAGGGCACGGGCTGCAGATGTAAAAACCAACATGGGAGTCATGCCAACTGTGCCCTTCCAAGCATCATAAGTGAAGTAGCACTTTACTTACGGTGCTGCTTATTGATTTAGGGCTTGGGGAAGTTTATTTATCACAAATCGCATGGCGCACGCAGTCCAGTGGTGTCAAATATAATCCGAGACTATGTGCTTCCCAAACAGTGCCACAATCTCGGTTATTTCCTAGCGCGGATTTCCCCAGCCTGCCTGCCGTCCTCCAGTTGAGTTGGACTGGATTTCCCATGATCCCCACTGCACACAGTCCTTGGCTCGGAAGGAGTTCCCTGAAGACCTGTGTCTGGTTTTATTCCATTTATGCTCTTCCTTCCCAATCTCTCCCCCCAAAGTGCAGTTTGACGGTCCTTGTTACGAATGCAGTGCAGCCGCAGTTCACGGAGCTAAAACAAAGGCACGGCCATCGCTGGGAAAGGGCGCTTTTGGGGAATACAACTCACAGAATCCACCGGAATGGCTGAGGACGGTGCTCACTGAGGCTAGAGTCAAAAAAGCGGGGAAAAAATATTAAGGCTGTGGTTTCCTGTTTCCCAACTTTTGTACATATTCACACACACCCTTGCAGCTGTTTCATTGTTTCACTGTCCACTTGTCTTGTAGTAGACTGTAAGCTGCCCGGGGCAGAGACCTGTCGCCCCATGCACCAATGACACGAGCTGGAGCGCAGACTGTTGACCTGTGAGGCCATATTGCTCCAGTGCCTTCCCAAGGAATAGGGGACCCCCTGCCCCAGTGGCTTCCTTCCTACGTTGGACAGAGAAAGGGAACATGGATGGGGGAAAGCAGGTAGCAGCAGAAGGGCCAGGGGGTTGAGGAGTGACAGCAGTGTAAGGTTTACGCTTATAATAAATAAACCACAAATCTATCTATTAGCAGAACTAGCCTATAGCAGCTGGAAAAGTTTAGATAAAAATGCCACTGCAGTATTTCTGTAGAGTAAAATTTGCTGTCTCCCCTTTTCTGTGTGCCAGCAATAGGTATTCAAATAACCGCTAGTGACTTGGCTAAAGCAATAAATAACTTTTACTAATTATAAACCTATATAAACGACATAACATGACTTATTAGTGCTTAGATGTGCTTGGCATGTCAGACATTCTCTGGTAAATAATTAACCCTTCTTATGGTTACTTATATACTGATTTGGCCCTAGTACCTATTAGTCAGTTACATATCTTTATTTCTGTCTGGGTTTCTGTCTGAGGTACCTCTCACAAGAGACCCTATCAGCCCTAACAGGAGCGATCACAGAGTGGTCTGGGTCCCTTTCATCCCCTATCTAATAAGGGTTCCTGATGATACTTGCCTTACATGGCAGCCTGGCTGACTTGCTCAGATACATTCCGGTTGGTTAGAGACACATTCTATGCTGATACAACCTTCTGCTGCTAGCAAACATTATAAACATTAATAGACATATAGAAATATAGATACACTTTCTACCTTCAATGTACAGTATTCTTACAAATATGCATTTGCTCATCTTGTGTCCAGAGAAGTCGTTTTTGGTCTGTGAAACACGTCTCTCAAGTGCTTAGGTAGTTGGTTTTCTCTCCCTGCCCTCCTCTTTTAAATGTTGCCCACAAAATTAGGACCTGTGTCAAGTTCTCCCTCAATATTCAAGCTGAGCAACTAAAGGAACATGGCCAGGTTTTCATTGTCTGACCTGGGCTCTGCATAGAGCTTGCAAATGTTTTCTGGGTTACAGCTTCCAGAATCTCCCAGGGAGCACCAAGGTGGCCCTAGTAGGGGCGTTGCACTGCTCTAGGGCAGTGTACCCCAACTTTTGAGTCCCCAGATGTTCTTGAACTACAAGAACCCTGGCCCGCACAGTTAGTGGTAAAGGCTTCTAGGAGACGGTGTCCACCAACACTTGGGGACCCAAGTTTGCGAACCCTTGCTCAAGAGAAGCGGTGGCACACCTTCGGCCCTCCACGAAAAACAAAACACAACAAAAAAAAGATATAGTGGAACTGGAAAAGGTGCAGAAGACAGCGACTAAAATGATGACTGGGCGGGGGCACCTCTTTATGAGGAAAGGCTAAAATATTTGGGGTTCTTTAGTCTGTAAAAAAGGTACCTGAGGGGGGATACGATTGAGACGTACAAAACAATGCCGGACATGAGTAAAGTGGATAGAGGGACTCTCTTCTCCCTCTCACAATATACACAAACTAGGGGACATCCACTCAAATGGAGACAAAATAATTTTTTTTTACCCAGCATGTTGTTAGTCTGTGGATCTCCTTGCCACATGATGTGGTGATGGCATCTGGCCTGGATGCCTTCAAAAGGGGATTAGACAGAATCCTGGAGGAAAAGTCCATCACAGGTTATTACAAGCCATGATGGAGATGTGTAATCTCCAGGCTTTTAAAAAAAAAGAGAGTACTTCAAGGGCCAGATGCAGGGGAGTGGTATCAGGAGACAGAGATCTAGTCTCTTGCGCTCCCAAACGCATCTGGTGGGGCCACTGTGAGATACCGGAAGCTGCACTAGATGGGCCTTTGGCCTGATCCAGCAGGGCTCTTCTTATGTTCTTATATTCAGATGTTTTGGGCCACAACTCCCACAATCCTTTGTCATGGGTCTTCTGGAAGCTGTGGTCCAAAACATCTGGAGTGCCGAAGGTTAGCCACCACTACTGTAGGGCATCAAATAAAAAGGTAACTTTTTCCCGGCACAGGGAGGAGTCTTGCAGTTTTCAGAAGGAACCTCTGGCCATCACAAGGCGTCGTGGGGAGTCAGTTGCTCTTTTCTTATGGCATGTGGATGATGTTGTTCTTAGTCAATGCCCTGAGTTCATGGCAGGCAATGGGGAAGAAGGGAGTTTTTGGTGGCCCAGGAATGGGACCTGCCCATCTTCCTCTCCTTCCTCTACATGGGGTTGTCTGCTCCTGGACTGGCAGTTGGTTGGGAAACCAGCAGAGAAGGGGACAACATAACCCATCTACTCTTCCTGAGAAGGGGAAAACTCCCTCTCTGATTAAATCCACAGCAGGTGCTTTTTCTCAAGGGGTTTCGACACTTCCTCCTCTGACCTCCGTATCAACACCAAGAGGGCAGTCATGCCCCCACCCCCTTGAACTCAACTCCCTCTTTCCAAACAGGGAAAGCCACTCAGCTGAGCCAGGTTTAAGGCAGGCAGCAGATTATGGCAGATCCAAAAGGATCTCTTCCAACCTACAGGCTCCCAAGCTGCAAAGAGGATCCGGTGGCCATAAGTATGAAACCAACGGTGCCACAGGAGGTGGTGATGGCATCCGGCCTGGATGCCTTCAAAAGGGGATTGGGCAGATTCCTGGAGGAAAAGTCCATCACAGGTTGCAAACCATGATGGAGATGTGTAATCTCCAGGCTTAAAACTGGGGTACTTCAAGGGCCAGATGCAGGGGAGTGGTATCAAGAGACAGAGATCTAGTGTCATGCGCTCCCAGACGCATCTGGTGGGGCCACTGTGAGATACAGGAAGCTGGACTCTGGTCTGAATAGGTTCATTAGGTGAACAGTGGCCTGAATAGGCTCCTACAGTGGATGATGGCCTGAATAGGCTCATTAGATGGACAATGGCCTGGTGTTTGTGCAAGCCCCACCCATGTGGCCCTTCTCAACAAGCATTAAGTATGGGTCTTTAGCTGTGGCCTTGGTGGTGGAGGTGTGAAGTGCTTCTGATTTGTTTGTGGGTTAATGAAATGGATCCTTAAAAGGATCCTTTCGAGACTGAAGGATGCCAATGATGAATGAATGAAATGGATCCTTAAAAGAAAATATTTAAAAGTATGCAAATAATTTTAAAAGAATTAAGCATTATATTAAAAACACTAAATAAAATAAATACTAAAAACACATTTAAAAGCAACAGAGAACAATCCATTAAAACCCCCACTCATGTAGGCAGCCATTCAGGGAAAGCCTGCCTGAAGAGAGAGGTCGTTGCCTGCTTGCAGAAGGAGAGCAAAGACGGGGCCAGACGGGCCTCCAGTGGGAGGGAGTTCCAGAGTCTGGGAGCAGCCACAGAGAAGGCCCTCTCCTGTGTCACCACCAAAAGCTCGCCTCTGAAGGGACCAGGAGAAAGGCCTCCCTTGGTGATCTTAATGCCAAGGCAGGCTCATAGAGGGAGATGTGGCACAAGATGACATTGTATAGCTGAGGAAAGTAGAAGGTAGCAAGAAAGAAGACTGACCATGAGATGGATCAGTCAGCACTAGAGATGGGCACGAATAAAAAAAATGGCATTTCGTTTGTCGTTTGTCGTTTGTCGTTTGTCGGGTCTGTTTCGGTTCATTTCCATTTTTCGCGAATTTTTGCAAAAAAATCATTTTCATTCGTTTCGTTACCATTTCATTACCATTTATTTCAATTTTTTGTGATTTTTTAGGATTTTAAGCAATTCACTCATATTGCAGTAACGGAAACAAAACGCACGACAAAATTTCCGGTGTTTCTGTTTGTTTCATTTCATTTTTGAGACAAAATTTGTTTGTCGTTTCGTTACGTAACGAAATAAAAAAACAAAAACAAAAATGAAAAATTGTTCGTTTCGTGCCCCTCTCTAGTCAGCACACATAACCCACAAGGATGGATGGTAAGGGGGTTTTGCACTACTACAGCCTTTGCTAAAACATTACCCTTTAAAGATCTATTGGAAGACCATCTGACGTATTCAAGGGAACCAACTTGGCGATATTAGGTTGGGGAAAGTTTCTTTTTACAACAGCTTTGTAGGTCTTAGGTCAAAATTGCCTAAGAGCAAACATTTCATCAGCTGCCAGCTCAATATATAAATTTAGACACAGGCAATGAATAAGATGACTTTGGACCGAAATAATCTCTCTTGAGTGGCCAGCTAGGAGTATTGAACTAAAAAAAATGCATAGATTGATTTAAAAAAATAAACTTTGCAAGTTAAAGGAATCTTTATGGCAGGGGCTGACTTGTTCAGATTGGATCACGCCAGGGAGAAAACCTTTGTCCCAGAAATAGGGGATATGCTCAATCCAGAATTCTCCTTTAGATATTCTGAGAGGTGTGATATTTTTTTAAATAAGGTGGACTGTTCAGAGGTTGTTGGAAGACCACCACCAACATCTTTAGGGCTCATCTTGGCTGCAGCAGAGCCATAGAGTCATAGATTCATGAAGTTGGAAGGGGCCGAATAATCCAGATCAGACCTCACCTCAAGGCAGGAATCCCAGTTATAAGATACTGCTGGGTGTCTGTTCCAATTTATTTTGAATGCCTCCAGTCTTGGAGCGCTGACCGCCTCCCAAGGCAACTGGTTCTATTGTTGTACTGTTCTAACAGTTAGGAAGTTTTTCCTGATAGTCAACTGAGATCTGGCTTCCTGTCACTTGAGTCTATTGTTGTGTGTCCTGCGGTCTGGGTTACTGTGTATACTCGAGTATAAGCCTAGTTTTTCAGCCCTAATTTTGGGCTGAAAAAAGGGGTCCTCGGCTTATATGCGGGGCAATACTTTTAGCCACTGAGGCAAGTTTGGGTCAGTGGCTAAAAGTCTTTTTAAACATTGTGCGTCACTTCTCCTGACCCCCCATGTTTAAAATGACTTTTTAAAAGGTCATTTTAAAACAATGTTTAAAATGACTTTTAGCCACCAACTCAAGCACTTGCCTCGGTGGCTAAAAGTCATTTTAAACATCACACACACACACCAGCTCACAAAGGAGGAGTTGCTAGGCCCTGCTGCATTTCCCACCCTAGGCTTATACTTGAGTCAATAAATTTTCCCAGTTTTGGGGGTTTAAATTAGGGGCCCCGGCTTATACTCGGGTCGACTTATACTCGAGTATATACGGTAACTGAGAAGAGATCCTGCCCCTCCTCTTTTGAAAAGTACTCTCCTCTCTCCTCTTGGTCTTTCCAAGGCTAAACAGTTCTTTCAGTCTTTTGTAGGACTTACAGTCCCCTAATCATCCTTGGTGTCCTCCTCTAAAATGGTTTCAGATTGCCAGCATGCTTTTTGAAGTGTGGTGCCCAGAACTGAATACAGTACTCAACATGAGGACTAACCAGTGCCGAATAGAGAAGGAAAAGTGCATTGTGGGATTTGGAGACTGTATTTCTATTAACACAGCCTAAAATAGGTTTTGCTTTTTCTGTAGCCACATAGAATCATGGAAACCGCCTACAAGGCCATCATGTCTAACTCCCTGGTCAAGGCAGGAGTATAAGTCAAAGGAGATCTGCCAGGTAGTTGTCCAAATTTAATTTCTCTTTAATGCCTACAGTGTTGGAGCAGTCAAAGCAACAGGTTCCATTGTCATGCTGCTCTAACAGTCAGGATAGGAAATTTTTCCTGACATTCAGCTGCAAGCTGAGTTTTCGTAACTTCTCAGTGTTGTCCCATATTCAGCTTGTTGCATCCATTCCCCACCTACTTAGGTTGCTAATTAGGAGATTTATTTATTTATTTATTTATTTATTTATTTTTATATTTATTGTTATATTTATATCCCGCTTATCTTCTAAACAGAACTCTAAGCAGCGGGGACACTGATCATGGGACACTGTGTCAAAGTTGACATCAAGATATACTATGTCTACAGCATTCCCTCTGTCTATCAGAGAGGTCACCAGATCCAAAAACGAGATCAGATCTCTAGGCTTTGCTCCCTCTCTCCCTGCCCCTCTCATCTGAGGATATAATTCATGCAAGGCAGGGTCTCCTCCTGTTTCCTGTTGTCCATCCCTTCTGTCGGGCACCCAGACCGTAGGCTGTCCAGATTGACATTGATTCATTGGTGTGTGAGAGCTCATCCACCTGTGCTCCACAGATCCGCAGCTCTCCAGGGCCTCTCTGCCTGCATTTCTGACTTACCCACATGGAGACAAGAGATGAGGAGTGGAGCAAAAAATTGGAATCCATCCACCAGGGTAAGAGGTAGGAGAGGAATTTGGAATCCCCAGTCACGGGGTGGGGTTGATTTGGTTCACTCTGAGATGAAAAGCTGGGGGCATGGTGTCGGAGAGGGGGAGACCCCAAGAGGCTTCTCTTACGAATGGTGTGAGATTTCTTTCAGAGCCTCTTTCTACTCTGCCTTGCAAGCAGAAAGCCCCACTTCGGTGTCATGTTTTCTCATTTCCTTAATTTGCAATGATGCTTCTGACCCTCACCAGAGTTGTTGTGTTTGGTCACTTTTATCACCCTTGCACAAGTGGAAGCCTGTGGCTCAGAGACTCTGCTAGATTTGGCACTTGGATGTGAAATACTTCTTGGATAAAGACGGAGGAATTAAGTCGGGACAAACCATGTAGGCCTCTCCAACTAGCTTTGGACATCAAAGCCGTAGCTTAGTTACATTTCACAAAGCCACTTTTTCTACTAACCAACTCTGCTTCCTAATTATTTTCAAAAGTTACATTTAAAGGGTAGAACATTCAGAGACATTTCACAGGAATTGTTCAAGCACCCTGTCATTCCTGTATCTGTCCTAAGTGGCAAGCTAGGTCTCGTCTTTCATCTTTCATCTTTTAGGTTTTTAAGGTGAACCAAAGAATGTTTACATTGGATATTCTTGCTGGAGATACAGACAATGCTACTTGCAGCCAGAGTAAGAATAACACAAACTTGCTTGATTTGGAGAAATGAGTCAACTCAAAAGGTGTTCTCGCTCTCACAAAATACCAGAACTAGGGGACATCCACTCAAACTGAGGGCTGGGAGAGTAAGAACAGACAAAAGAAAATATTTTTTCACCCAGTGCATTGTTAGTCTATGGAACTCCCTGGCACAGGATGTGGTGATGGCATCTGGCCTGGATGCCTTCAAAAGGGGATTGGACAGATTCCTAGAGGAAAAGTCCATCCCAGGTTACAAACCATGATGGAGATGTGTCATCTCAAGGCTTAAAACCGGGGTACTTCAAGGGCCAGATGCAGGGGAGTGGTATCAGGAGACAGAGATCTAGGGGCCACTGTGGGATATAGGAAGCTGGACTAGATGGGCCTTTGGCCTGATCCAGCATGACTCTTTTTATGCTCTTATGTTCTTACAACCTTGATGTCTGGTTTGGTGTCACCAGCATACTTATCTGCCTAGGGAACTAGGGTGAGATTAAAGTAGATCAGAATTTTGCTGGTAGAAGTCTTATGCAGTTGGGGCAGTGGATTGCGGAGGATTTATAATACCTAGTACAGTGGTACCTCTTAAGACAAATTTATTCCGTTCTATGGGTTGATATTATTAAAGAAAATTTTAATAATATCACACACACACACACACACACACACACACACACACACACACACACAC
>JAHTLZ010000328.1:2696881-2714896 GCA_023846285.1 Phrynocephalus versicolor
CCCCCCACAGCCTTATCAGTCTTTGCTGCAGGGTAAATACCAGTTGCAGAGTAATCTCTCATTTGGCTCTATCTGTGCCCATGGACCTTAGACTTCATGCCTTGAACCTTTCTCATTCAGAATCCATGTCAGCTCTTGCATTGCTATATCCTGGACAAGTTCCAACTCGGCCAGCTCCGGCCCGCCCACCCTCCCAAAACCACTCACTCCTCTTCTGCTCCTGTCAGTGAGACAGGATTTTCCTCACCAGTGTCAGCTGCTGAAAGGCTTGGGAAATGTCTCGATGTGCATCTCCAGTCAGTCAATGTCTGAGAAGTGGCAAGTGGAAATGGCAATCTGCGGTTCTAACCACAAACACCCTTGGAAAGGAGGTGGCACCGAAATCAAATGGCCCGTTTTCTGAGAAAATGTGTTTAGATTAGGAGTGCTGCTCTTGTACATAAGAACATAAGAACATATCATAAGAAGAGCCATGCTGGATCAGGCCAAGAAGGGCCCATCTAGCCCAGCTTCCTGTATCTCACAGTGGCCCCACCAGATGCGTCGGGGAGCTCATGAGACTAGATATCTGTCTCCTGATACCACTCCCCTGCATCTGGCCCTTGAGGTACCCCCGTTTTAAGCGGTTACTTCATGTCCGTTTTGCCTCTGTTAGTGTTGCGCTTAGGAGCGGTAGAAAAAAAGTTACTTCACGTCTGTTGTGCAACTAATGAAATTTGTCTCGACCACGCCCCCGGAACGGGTGCTAAGTGTGACAATCCTGTACGCAATGCTGGGGCAGGGTTTTCCCTTGTCACTCTTTGTTCCCACTTTCTGTTCCGAGACAAGACACCATGTAGTAACGACTGTCACACAACAAAACATTCATTTCTCTCAGAAAACTGTATCCAGGTTTTGTTTTGTGCGTTTTGACTCTTCAGAAGTGAAATATCGAAAAGGAATCTTTAAGCTCCCCCCCCCTAAAAAAAAGGAAAAGGGAAGATAGACAAATTCAATGTTTGTCACAGTACAAGACCGTGAGGTAACACTTGTCACGAGACAAGTTATCACGACCATGGGAACACTGAAACAGGGACAAAACCACGTAACCGCGCTGTCACGGTACAAAACTAGTCGTGGAACAAAGAAGGACGTGAAGTAACCACCTCTGAAAAGTGGCAAGTGGAAAAGGGTGCACATGTTTTTATCTTATTGCCGTTTCTTGTTTATTTGTATCTGTGTTCTTTATATTTTGCTGATTCGATCAGCCTTTGTAAGCCGCCCAGAGTTCCCTAGGGAAGATGGGCGGGGTATAAATCCAATAATAAATAAATAAATAAATAAATAAATAAATAAAGGTGATCTCCGGTTCTAACCACAAACACCCTTGGAAAGGAGGTGGCACGGAAATCAAATGGCCCGTTTTCCGAAAAAATGTGTTTGTATTCGGAGTGCTGCTCTTGAGCCCTTGGCAGTTAGTTAGTTAGTTAGTTAGTTAGTTAGTATATGCCACACATCTTATTATCAGCCCAGCAGGGCTACTCTGGGCAGTTTATTTCTAACAAAATTAGAAATTAGAAAGAACAAACAATAACAAATAAAGTGCAAATTAATCATCTTTAAATTAAACATGCAACCCTAAAAACAAAATACCTATATAGTACGTTGCAGAATTGGCCATGCTTTGGTCTAGAATCCGAATTGTTGCCAGTTCAGTCTGTGACTTGTGATTTGGTTATAATACTTTGTGAACTCGAATCGATAACATCCCTCAAATCCATAGCTTTCGCTGTAGTTTTAGAAGAGGTAGCTGTGTTTGTCTCTGGTAGCCTATCAGGCAAAATGCAAAGAAAAATAAAATAAAAAAGAACAAAATATTGTGACACTTGGAAGACCAGCAGCCATATTGTGATGAGACAGGAGAAGATATCTAGTTTCGTGCACTCCCAGACGCATCTGGTGGGGCCACTGTGAGACACAGGAAGCTGGACTAGATGGGCCCTTTTTGGCCTGATCCAGCAGGGCTCTTCTTAGGTTCTTATGATGATTATGACTTGTCCCCAAAAGCTCAGATTAAAATATAGCAGTTAGTCTTCACGGCATGTCACAATGTCTTAGCCTTCTTATTTTTATTATTGCTTTCCCCCCTGAAGATCTAACTGGAAGGTCCTAGGGGGTGGGCTGATAATCAGAATATACTGGCTTTTGGGTTTGCTCCCAAGCTGCCTCATTGGAGGAGGGCGGGCACTTCTGGCCATTTTTCTGACCTTCATCCTCTTCCTGCTGACTCTGTCCTCCTTGAGACAGATTGCTTTGGCCCCTCGTCTTGGTGGTGGGCCCTGAGAAAAGAGACCTTTTGGTAGAAGCCCCCCCATTTGGCCTGGCACATTGTCAAGGTGGCTGCCAGCATAGGGGAGCTCAAACAGATGGAGGAGCATGGTCTCTGGCATGGATCTCTGGCAACCCCCTACCCAAGAATTTGTGCGATTCTCTTTGGAAATCTTCACTGCCGGCAGCCACCAGCAAAGCTTGTAGCAGGGAGTTCATTAAGCCCATCCGAGGCCTACCCTGCAGGACTTTCTAGCTGTCTTCATTTGAGGTGAGATTTGAATGTAAGGTTCCAACCAAATTCAGCTACTGCACCGAATCCAATTTTTCAAGTTGTCACCAGTTCCTGCAAGATAAAGAAGTAAGATAAGCTTTGCTAGAGTTCAGCTGCAGATGACGATACAAGCTCAAGAAAAGGAAGCCCGGATTGTGAAAAGCCTGAGCTCTTTGACAGACTCTGGGAGTAAAACCAGCCACACTGAGACATACATTTTAAACATGCCTGTTTTCATTTGCAGGTTATCCCTATGTGAAATCCTAAACCCATTCTGAGCCTCTCCTAAGTCAATGCGACCAATGTATGAAGTGGTTCTTAGAATGTTACCTGTTCTTGTGTTACGGTTCTCAGGGGGTTTTAAATGAACTAGAACCAGTGAGTCCTTTTTCTGATAAAATACTATGACTATAGGTTCAAATGTTGTTTGTTTGTTTGTTTGTTGTTGTTGTTGTTGTTGTTGTTGTGTGCTGCAAAGTCAGAATTACTTATTGCAATCTTAATAGGGCTTCCACAGTAAGTGAGATACTTCAGGAGCCGTTCTACGAATTCCACACCCCCAGTGAGCTTCCATATATTCCAAAACTAGGGGACATCCACTCAAACTGAGGGCTGGAAGAGTGAGAACAGACAAAAGTAAATGTTTTTTCACCCAGTGTGTTGTTAGTCAGTGGAACTCCCTGCCACAGGAGGTGGTGATGGCATCTGGCCTGGATGCCTTCAAAAGCGGATTGGACAGATTCCTGGAGGAAAAGTCCATCACAGGTTACAAACCATGAGGGAGATGTGTAATTCCCCAGGCTTAAAACCAGGGTACTTCAAGGGCTAGATGCCAGGGAGTAGTATCAGGAGAGAGATATCTAGTCTCATGCGCTCCCAGACACGTTTGGTGGGGCCACTTGTGAGATACAAGAAGCTGGACTAGATGGGCCTTTGGCCTGATCCAGCACGGCTCTTCTTAGGTTCTTACGTTGATATCTGAGCAGGGATTTGAACCCAGGCTGCTTGTCACCTCGTCTACTATACCACACCAGGTAGCTATAAATGAGTGTCAAAGCACTGTGCATCAAATATCAGACTTGCCCGTGGAACTTCCTGCTACATGGCTGTGGTCTTGGGCCATGTAGAGTGTCGGGCAAACTTGGGGTGGAGATGCGAAGTTCAGATGCCAAGTTGCAGGGCTCAGAAGAATTAACCTCTTTGGGTGACAGCTGCCAAGGCTCTCTGCAGAGCTGGATGGAGTCCCCCAGAGGTAACTTTTCCAAAGTAACTTTACTAAAGGGAACCTTTAATTCCAGGAGCAGCCCCAAGGAAGGCCCACTGTCTCTGAGGCAGCCCAGCAGCCTCTGTTTGTTGGGATGCTCTTGGGGTGGATGGATAGATCCACCCACCTCCATCCAGATCCTGCCCATCTCTTTTTGGGTGGCCATTCTGTGATAGCTCATCATCATGCCGTGAAGCCAAGTGATCAACTTTGGAAGAGAAGTCGATCATCGCAGAGTGCTGGACGCGCAACGGTAGGCTCAAGTTGAGAGAACCGAGCTTTCGGCTGAATATCACCAAAAAAAACCCTTCCTGACTGTTAGAGCAGCGCGACAATGGGATTTATGACTTCAGGAGGCAGTGAGCGCTCCTCCAACATGGGAGGCATTGAAGAGAAATCTGGACCACCATCTGACAGATATTCTGCACAGAGCAGGGGGTTAAATGCCTCTTCCAATGTCATAGAGCCTTTTCACACGACCCCTAAGATCCGCTGGCCACTTAAATTCAGACCAGATATCTTGGGGGTTCGTTGCTCTTCCTGTGTTCCCACCCCCTCCGCACTTCCTTGCTCCTGTCTGCGTGAGGGGAGGGAGAAAAAAAGACAGGAAAAAATGCAGGCTCACCTCCGTCTGCCGGTCGAAGCCGCCCGAGCCCCGTCGTCGTCCTGATTCCTGTATCTTAAAGGGGCGGGGGGCAAAAAAAACCAACAACAAACAGAAGCGAGGAGAGCCCGGCACTCACTCCTTTACATCCGCATCAGGGATTTTCACCCCCGGAGAGCAGGTACCTGAAAAGTGCACTGGGACGCACTTAGGTGGGCGTGGTCGTACTTAATTTTCTGTAAACTCCGGAGCTGGTGGGGAAACAATTTTAAGCTCCGGAGCTGGGAGCCATTTGCCGCGGAGTTTAGGGGTCATGTGAAAATGCCCTAAGAATCATAGAATCATAGAGTTGGAAGAGACCTCGAGGGCCACCCAGTCCAACCCCCTGCCGTGCAGGAACCCCATACAATGTCACTCTTCTGGGGTTCTGTAAGGCAGTGACTGCTTCCAGAGGCCACATGGTGCTGCGTGAAGGGTGTGTGAGGGACTGAGAGCTATGGTCAACCTGAGACCTGTGGTCAGCCTGCCTCCCTCCCCACATGGATGAGGTTGTCAAGGGCTGCATCTCCAAATGCCGTGGGGCTCCCCATCTGCCAGACGGACAGGACTGCTGCCCCCCCCAACCCGGTGCCAAGGGGCTGAAGGAGTTAAGCCAAGCCACTCTGCCGGTCTGCCTTGCAGCAACCCACCCATCCGGGGGCTCTCACTTCCCCCCCATTAAAAGCCCAGATGACATTATCAAAGGCTTTGGGAGCCGGCTGATCAATGCATTTAATGAAGCCCTGGGACCTTCCCAGCGCACACACCCCTCCACCCCCTCCGGCCCCTCTGTCATTTGCTCCACCATTGTCTCCGCTTAAAAGGTGACCTCTGGCCCGCGTTTGATGAAATGTGTTTATTATGCCTCTTCAGGCACTACCCCCAACTCCCCGCCCCCCCAGGCACCCCCACCCCAGATAAAAGGTAAGAGGTTAATAAATGGTAGAAAAATAGATACCAAAGCTTTGAGGTCACACCTGTTTTTGCTTTCTCTGAGTTCCACGCTGCAAACGGCAGGCGGGCCAGGAGGCGGCAGGACACGGCAATGGTGCTCCCGGGCCCCCGGAGAGGGGGAACATTCCTGGCTTTATACGGCATCCTCTCTTGGGTGGAGCTGGCCTGAGGCTTGGAGGGACAAGCAAGCATGTCTGGATGCCTGAGAGAAAGAGAGAGAGAGAGAGAGAGAGAGAATGTGGCCAGGAAGGGTGGCAGCTGCTCCCACCCCCTGCTCGCCTCTGCTGTGGAAGAAAGGTGTCCCACGTCACACCAAAAGCGAAGCAAAAGCAAAGTGTTCTGCTTATATACTGCCCCATACCACTTTAAGTAGTCTCTCGGCGGTTTACAATTTTAATTACAGTGTGCAGGCTACACATTGCCCCCCCCCCCAGCAAGCTGGGTACTCATTTTACCAACCTCGTAAGGATGGAAGGCTGAGTGAACCTTGAGCCTGCTACCTGGGATTGAACCCCAGGTCGTGAGCACAGTTTCACCTGCGGGACAGGCATTTAACCAAATGCGATGCATTAAAAGTTCTACCCTGCTTGGAAAGGCTCTGCCCTGCGTGCTCCCCACTCTCTCCCCTGGCACTGTCCCGGTAGCCAGATGCCGTTGTTTCCTCCTACCCCTCAGACTGAACAGTTTATGTCGAGTAGTGCAATGCAAAGGTACCGCGGTGTAATAAAATGCGCGTTGCGCCTATGGAAAGCACAAAAAACATGAGCACGAAACGGCCACCGATCCAAGCACAATTCCAAGCGCTGGTTTCAACCCGTAAAGCCCTCAACAGATTTGGGTCCAAAATACAGTGGTCCCTTGTAAAAGGGAATTAATTTGTTCCAAATGAAATTCTGTTAAGCAAATTTCCCTTTATACACATTTCCCATAGGAAGGTATTGGAAACGGAGTAATCCCTAATCGCGACCATTTTTATGTTGTACGGATTTGCCTCATAAGGCAATTCTGTTAAGCAAATGTCCCTTATCTTCGGAATTTTTTATGTTGTACAGATTTTGTGTTGTACAAACCGTTTGTTATACGAGGGTCCACTGTATCTCAAAGAACGCATCTCCCCCTGTGAGCCTGCCTAGGCATTAACATTGTCAGGGGAGGCTTCTTCCCATA
Organism: Phrynocephalus versicolor; assembly: GCA_023846285.1. Classification (NCBI taxonomy): domain Eukaryota; kingdom Metazoa; phylum Chordata; class Lepidosauria; order Squamata; family Agamidae; genus Phrynocephalus; species Phrynocephalus versicolor. The sequence continues at coordinate 2,703,491 of JAHTLZ010000328.1, forward strand.
ATTCTCACAGGTGGGGTGGGGGAGCACATGTGACGTCCTTCTCTGTCACTGCTCCCAGACTTTGGAACTCCCTCCCACTGGAGGTCAGTCTGGCTCCATCTCGGCTGTCCTTCTGCTAGCAGACAAAGTGACATTTTTCACCCGGTGAGCTTTTCCTTAATGATGGGTGGTCTGGAAGGTATTTTAAATGGATTGTTGTGCTTTATTGATTTAAATGTGTTCTAATATTGACTGTAGTTACCATTCGAATACAATATTTGTTATTTATATATTCAGCTATTTATTGCTTTTAGATTTTAAATGTCCTTTTAATATTGTAAGCTGGCTGGGGTCCTTTTGAGGAGAAACGGCAAAAGTGAATGAATGAATGAATGAATGAAAATAGCATCCATGTGTGTAAAAGAATGAAAAAAGAGGTATGCATTAAACACTGAAAACTGTGTTTTCTTCCATTCTGTCACACACATGGACCCTAATGTCCTCATCGGCGTGAAGGATCAGTTTGTTGTATCTCTTTATTCTTCCTTCTACTTGCCCGTTTTTGGGGGTGTTCATTGCTTTGTTTTGGTTAATTTCGTTTCCCAAATCCAACCACCAGTGGGAACATGGGTTGGAGATGCTGACTGGCCGAGGGGAACCCCCCCTTGTTGGTTTCTTCCTACCTTCCATCGACACAGCCCAGAGGTTAAGGGACACATACCCATGGTCTCTATCCTGGAACTATTGTGGTCCTTTTTGGGTGTGTGTGTTTAGAAGGCGTCTACAGCACCTGGTACATTCCCTGGTGGTCTCCCATCCAAGTACTAACCAGGACCGACCCTGCTTAGCTTCCAAAATCAGGAGAGATCAGATGTGCTTAGAGCATCTAGGCAGCTCTTTCATCTCATATCCACTCCCAAATCTTCAAGATAACGACATCTTTGGCTCACCTCTTGCTCTGGGCATTGCACAGCATGTGGATGTGTGCCCATTTCTGAACACAGAGCTTACAGCGAAAAGAAACTGGGGGAACATACAGATGGGCTATGCTGTATATTGCTACCTTATATGAGTTGGCTGCTGCAGTTATTGATACTTTCAGGAGATGTTTGTCCATTGTTGCATGTACAAAAGCGGTTAAATGACCCTCCTCGGCTATTTGGTTTCTTTTTTCCTTAAACCACACACCCCACCTCTCGAACCAACTGTCTTGCTTGCAGTATTTCACCTCCTCGGACCAATGCACCGCCTTGTCGGCTGTGTTTTAACAGCCACTTTGAGTGCGATTGTTTCTTTAAACGATCCTTGTTTTGTCCTCAGCGCCACGCTCGCTCGCTCGCTCGCTCGGGGTAGGGTTCTTTTGTGGGCCTTTTGGAAATCCATCCTGGATTGCTGAGTTTTGTTTCTTTTCAGCGAGCTTTAAATCCTCACCCAGAGTTTCCTGGGAGGAATTGGTGTCTATAGGGCTTTCGATTAGCACTAATTTTTCCTTCATGCGGCCCTGTCTTTTATGGCCCCATCATTGATCCCCCATCCTGCACTTTGTCACCGTCAGCTGCGGCACATCCGTTAGTGGCGAACTGCCCTCGGAGCTGTAAACTGGAAGCATCCTTTCTGTCCGGGCAGAAAGTGCCATCATGAACACAAGCAAGTGTACAGTGAGGTGAAATGGCACATTAAAGTAGGAGATGGGCCTACCTCACAAGGGGAGCGTCCTCTTGCCCTCCTGCCATGGGCCATGGTGAGAGCAGCATGCTGGCCTATGTAGGCGGTTGAGCCTGATCAAGCCAGGCTCAGCCTTAGGTCCTTGTAACCTGCAGGGCATATATCAGTGATGGCGAACCTTTTAGGCAGTTACTTCACGTCCTTCCTTGTTCCGCCACTAGTTTTGTACCATGACAGCGTTTGTCACGATCACGTGATTTTGTCCCTGTTTAGTCCGTTTCCGTTTTCTCACGGTCATGATAACTTGTCTCGTGACAACTGTTACTTCACGGTCTTGTTCCATGACAAATTCTGAATTTGTTTTGCTTTCTTAACCCTTTTTAAAAATAAAACTTTTTTGATATTTCAATTTACTTGTCTTCCGGGATTTACATGTCACTGCTACAGAATTTTCAGTACTTTCTTTAATAAACATTTGCTCTGCATGGTGTTTCCTGTAGGGAAACTAATGTCGAATGCCACTTCAGCCGCTGACCACTAGGTGGACACCGGTTGTGGCGTGACAGTTGTTACCACACGGTCCCTTGTCTTGGAACAGGAACTGGGAACAAACCATGACAAGAGAATACCCCAACCCAGTGCCAGGTACAGTATTGTTACGCTCTGATCCCGCTCTGGGGGCATGATAAAGACAAATTTCAGCTGTTGCGTGACAAACGTGAAGTAAGATTCTTCTTCGTGTCCTCCGTGACACCACACCATTGGGTTCGCGCGCGTCGCGCCGATGGTACCGGAAGCACTTCTAAGCAAAGGAAGTAGAAGCGTTAGACTCCACCCCACCACCCATGGTCCCTTGCGTTCCCGCCTAAACGCCCCAGTTCCCTCTAACCGCCGTGTTGGATGGTAACGGATCTTCGACTCTGTCACGGATTGCTAAATTTCTATCTTTTATGGCCCAACGGGCCCTCTTCAAAAAGTGTGTCCGTTGCGGGGGGAAAATCCCCTTTTCCGACGGACACTCTTCCTGTCTTTATTGCTTGGGCAAGACTCATTCTCCGGGCACCTGTGTGCATTGCAAAGGTCTCAGTGCCCAAGCCCTCAGGAATCGAAAACATCGCTTGAATACTTACCTGCTGGAGAGATCATTGCGGCCTCAAATGGAGTCCGAGACGGCTTCGCAAGCGACGGCAGAGGTCCAGGAGAAATCTGTGGAAAAATCAACCAAAAAATCTAAGTCCAAGCGGGCTGATACCGAGGCCTCGGTATCAAAGAAACAGCGCCGGGACAAGTCGCCTTCCCGCCGAAAATCACCATCTCTATCTCCAACCCGTAGAAGCACTTCGCCTGTCTCAATCTGCTCTACGGATTCGGCCCTGGTCGCTACCAATGTCTTCGGTAAGCCTCACCGTTCGGAGCTTGCCTCTCTCTTCGCCAATGCCCCGATACCGAGAATCTCCAGCCAGATGCCCATGACGATGCCGCAACCGTCTTTTCCTGGCTATCCGGCTCCGGGCTGGCAGGGCACGGTACCGCCCTTGCCACCGGTATCAGACGCTAGCACCCATCCAGAGCATGTGGCTCGGAAGCGTGCCGCTACCGAAGAACCTTCTTCTCCGGTATCGAAGAGACACAGAGATACCGATACGGGCACGTCCTCGGCGCTACCTCGATCGCGCCCGTCTCCATCGGTACCATCCCAGTCCCAACCTTGGGCTTGGCCATCGGGATCATCTGCCTGGCCATCGATGCCACCGGTACCACCATCCTGGCCGCCTAACCAGGCTTCTATGGTACCGTATCCTTTTTCTTCATACCCCATGTTTCCTGGGTTTCCGACGGTACCATTCCCTCCGGGACCGTGCTGGCAACCGTTGGACACCTGGTATGATAGAGACAGACCCTCGGGATCGAGGTCACCCGGCTCGATGGCTATCGAGCCTGTTAAGTCTCATCATCGCAAACATGCCAAAGCGGTCGATAAACGACACCGTTCCGCTACCGTGACCACTGAAGGGAACCCTCCCTCTCCTTCTGACTCCGACTCGTCCTCTTCCACTTCCTCTGATTCCGAGGATGAGGACGGTACCGATCGTGATGGAGCTGCTACCCCCGACTCCAATGTTGCTGGAGAAAGCCCTCCATCCTCAGCTGATTCCATCGGTAACTACTCCGAATTCATCAACAAGATGGCTAACACCTTGAACATCCCAGTCCATCACCCTGCGCCACAATACTCTGACCATCTATTTGATCAGATCGCTTCTGATTCTACTTCACCTGCCCACCTCGGAGTCCTTCCATCCATTCTCGATATGGCTAAGGACTCTTTTAAGAAGATTCCATCATCTTCAAAGTCCAGAAAGCTGGAGGGCTTTTACAGGGTTTTCGACGAAGGTGCCCCCTTTCTGGCTAAACATCCGGTGCCAAATTCTGTTGTGGTTTCTGCCTCACAAATTCAGTCTAGATCTTCCCAAACGCCCATTCCTCCTTCCAAGGAGGGCAGGAAGATCGATACTATGGCTCGACAACTCTACTCTACTGCTGCCTTATCATTCAAAATTGCTAATTACCAAGCAACTATGGGGGCTTACCAAAGGGCCCTCATTAACAAGGTAAAATCTTCCATTGAACCCTCGGCTGATGTCTCCAAAACTGCCTTACCTGTACTGGAAGAAGCTCTGTCCATCGCCGCCCAACAAATGAGGTCCGGACGACACGCATCGGACGCGGCCACCAAAGCCATGGGATCGGCTATTGCCTTTCGTCGACACGCCTGGTTACGCTCCACTGGCTTACCTGAGGATGCAAAAGGCAAAATTTATAGCCTACCGTTTGAGGGCGAGGGCCTCTTCCACGAGAAGACAGACGAGATCATGAACGAACACCAGAAAAGCCAAAACACCGCCAAACGACTTAATCTCGTCCCCTCTAAACAACACCGGTCCTTTCGTGGTTCCTGGAAGAGATCCTTTAACCAGCCCTCTCCTCGACAACATCAGCGAGACCAATCCTTCCCCCCAGCTCCTACTCCCTCCTTCGCTGGCAAGGACAAACACCAGAAGTCCAAATTCCGATCTACCCGCCATCAAGATAAGCGAGGCCGGAAGGACTTCTGACCTCACCAGGCTGTGGCCCTTTCTGCCTGCATGGCAACATATCACCACGGACAGATGGGTCCTGTCCATTGTCTCCACGGGCTACCGCATAGAATTCGACTCTCTACCCCCCTTAGGTCATTTTGTCCCCACTCCACCATCTCCTGCTTTGTGGGCCGAAATCTCCACCCTTCTGCAAAAGGCCGCTATACGCCCTGTACCTCCAGATCTCGTTCCCCTGGGACATTATTCCCCCTATTTCACCGTCCCGAAAAAGGATGGTGGATTGCGACCCATTTTGGATCTCCGTTCTGTCAATTGGTTTATCTCTCCAAAGAAATTCAAAATGGTCACCCTGGAAACCATTCTCCCCCTTCTTCAACAAGACGATTGGTTCGCCGTGATCGACCTTCGGGATGCTTATTTTCACATTTCCATTCACCCGTCTCATCGCAAGTTCCTACGCTTCAGTATTTCTGGCCACGCCTTCGAGTTCCTCTCCCTCCCTTTTGGGCTCGCAACGGCCCCCAGAGTTTTCACCAAATGTATGGCCCCTGTAGCCGCCTTCCTCCGATCACAAGGCATCATCGTTTTTCCCTACATAGACGATTGGCTCCTGGTTGCGTCCTCTCGGTCAGAGGCCCTAGAGCATCTTCAGACAACGCTGCATCTATTGCAATCGCTCGGGCTCGAAGTCAATCTCGAAAAATCCAAATTGGTCCCGTCTCAACGCATCGAGTACATCGGGGCGATCTTGGACTCCAGGCGCAGACGTGCTTTCCCCACACTAACTCGGTTTTCGGATATCACCTCTTCAGTGTCCCTTCTCCGCCCGGATGCTCACATACCTGCCAGCTTGATCCAACGTCTGCTTGGCTTGATGTCCTCCACCACTTCGACAGTTCCCTTTGCAAGACTGAACATGCGGCACCTCCAACACTGCCTTCTGTCCCAATTCGACCCGGAGTTGGACTCCCCGCACAAGCCTATCTTCATCCCGACCCATGTGTGGCATCGCACATGTTGGTGGCTCCGCCCCTCCCGAATTTTCGCTGGCCGGCGCTTCCAACCGCCTACTCCTACAATCCAAATTACAACAGACGCCAGCCTTTCGGGATGGGGGGCTTTCTGTGGCAGTCACCAAATTCATGGCCTGTGGTCAGCTTCGGATTCATCTCGCCATATCAACGAACTGGAGCTTTTGGCCATTTTTACCTCCCTGAAGGCCTTCTTACCTCTAGTTCGAGACCAAGTAGTCCTGATCGCCACAGACAATACTACGGCGATGTATTATATCAACAAACAGGGTGGCACCCATTCGTCGGCACTACTAGCAATCTCCATCGACCTCTGGGACTGGTGTCTTCAACATCACATCTACCCAGTAGCGATCCACCTCTCGGGAGACGACAACGACCTAGCGGACTCCCTGAGTCGTCAATCTTCGATCTCCCACGAGTGGGAACTTCTCCACTCGGTCTTTCGAAGTCTAGTCCGGAGATGGGGCCAGCCTGCTATCGACCTGTTTGCATCGGAAGTCAACGCCAAGTGCACGAGGTTCTGCTCCAGAGCGGGCGTCGGTCCACGCTCTTTGGGGGATGCTTTCCTGTTTCAATGGTCTCGTCACCTGTTATATGCTTTCCCACCGATTCCTCTACTCCACAGAACTCTAGTAAAGCTGCGACGAGACAGGGCCAATGCCATCCTAATCGCTCCCTGGTGGCCTCGGCAACCTTGGTTCGCCACGTTGCTTCAGATGTCGCAAGAACATCGCTCCCTACCTTTGGTGCCCAACCTCTTGTCGAGAGACAATGGTCTGGTTCTCCACCCGGACCTTCCCAGTCTGAAGCTCACAGCGTGGAGGATTCGACCCTAATTGATGACATCTGCAGAGCTGCTAGGAAGCCATCCACTAGACGGAATTATGCCTCCAAGTGGAAACGCTTCGTGGAGTTCACGAGGTCCAAGTCCTACCCTTCCCTTAACCCGCCTCTGTCAGTGGTCCTTCGCTTTCTCCTTCGACTGAAGCAGTCTGGACTCTCCATGTCTTCGCTCCGGGTTTACCTGTCAGCCATAGTTGCCCACCAGCCACCCGATTCCCCGGCTTCCACGTTTTTCCGTCACCCAAGACTGAAATCCTTCCTCAGAGGTCTCAAAAATACCTATCCGGACAGACGCCTTCCAATCCCTCAATGGTCTCTGCGTCTCGTCCTCCAGGCCCTTACCAGACCTCCTTTTGAGCCTCTCGCCTCCATTCCTCTTCGTATGCTCACTCTAAAAGTGGCCTTCCTCGTGGCCATCACGTCGGCGAGGCGAGTTAGTGAGCTTTGCGCCCTTAGGCACGATCAACCTTACCTTCAGTTTTTCCCTGATAAGGTTGTAGCTTTCCCGGACATTTCCTTTCTCCCCAAGGTGGTCTCACCTTTTCACCTATCCCAACCCTTAATCTTCCCTGTATTTTTTCCCTCCCCATCCTCTCCTGTTGAACGGACCCTTCATTCATTGGATGTCCGTCGAGCCCTGGCGTTCTATGTTTCCAGGACAGCTACACTTCGTAGCACACCTCGGCTGTTTATTTGTTATAACCCGAGTTCTCATGGGTCACCTGTTTCTCCGCAACGTTTTTCTAAATGGATTGTTGAGACTATTAAACTTTGTTACGAGTTATCTCATCGCCCCCTCCCGCAGGGAGTACGTGCTCATTCCACGAGAGCCATGGCCTCTTCTACTGCCTTTCTTCGGGGTGTTCCTGTTGAGGACATTTGCCGGGCTGCTACGTGGTCCCAGCCGTCAACCTTTGTTCGTCACTACAAGCTGGACACGAGAGCTAAGTCTTCAGCGTCCTTCGGCAGGGCGGTGCTGGCTGCTGTTCTTCCGTGACTTCCCACCACCTTCTCAGGTAGCTTGGTACTCACCCAATGGTGTGGTGTCACGGAGGACACGAAGAAGAAGAACCGGTTGCTTACCTGTAATGGTGGTTCTTCGAGTGTCCTCCGTGAATCCACACCAACCCGCCCGCCTCCCCTCTAGTCACGTCGTTCTGGTAACCATCCTGGCGGCGTGTAGAGGGAACTGGGGCGTTTAGGCGGGAACGCAAGGGACCATGGGTGGTGGGGTGGAGTCTAACACTTCTACTTCCTTTGCTTAGAAGTGCTTCCGGTACCATCGGCGCGACGCGCGCGAACCCAATGGTGTGGATTCACGGAGGACACTCGAAGAACCACCATTACAGGTAAGCAACCGGTTCTTTTTTTGTACCGGTCCAAAGCACAACACTTACAGAGACAAAATGGACGTGAAGTAACTGCCTTAGAGACTGAGTGCCCAAACTGTGATTCAAACTGTAGTTCAGAACGGGCTCCAAGTGCCACCTTTGGCACCCGTGCCGTAGGTTCGCCATCACTGGCATATATATTCCAGGACATGTTGAACTTTGTGAGAGTTTTGCAGAGCACAATGGGGCCAGCATAATATTCAGTGGAACAGGTGATACCTTTAGGCTACTATAAAATTAACAAAAACGTTGCTAATATTTTGGGGCTGAAAGCCCCTTCCTCAGAGCAGTCCCAGTAGGTTATAACGTGGCAAAAGATGGATTTGCCAGGAGTTATTACTTCGATGTAAGGTCCTTGGCACGATGGAAAAAAACCCAGGCAGTTTTCTTAGATCAGGCTCAGAGCTTGGATGTTCTTAGGCTGCCAAGGACTTTACATCTAAGAAATAATTTTGTCTTCTTTGCTGGCCATTTTTGGTTGCATCCTCCTCCTGGACGTGTGTGGCCTTGTCGCAGCGATATTATTCCTTGCTTCGCAACGGTCCAGCAAGGTAGGGCAGTGCAGTGCTGTGTACTGTTTTTACTGTTAGGATTAGGATTCGAAGCTGGTCCTTTGGGCACCAACATTGTCTCAGCAGCCCCCACCCCCCAAATCCCAGCAATGCCCTAGACTCCGCTGCTGCTGCTCCGGTAGCCTGGATCTTGGCAGGCGGCCTCTTGGGTCCCTCCGTTGACCTCTTGCCAGCTGAACTCTCTGCTAAGCTCTGTCTCCTGGTCGCTCTCTCTGTATTATTATCGCTGAAGCAAGCCACGCTGATTGAATCATCAATAGGTCTTCTTGGAGGTCACGGCCTCTCGGCTTCCGGCTTGTGCCCTCTTGGAGGAGGGAACATCCCCCCACAAGGCACAGGATCTGCCCTCTGGCCTCTGGGAGTGGAGATGTAGAGCCCGGCTGGTCGGCACAGACTTGGTCCTTGCCAGCGTGAAATGCTTTGTGGGGGTATCAGAGGGAATGTTCACTCTGGCAGCTGTAATTTGCACAGCAAAATTGCTTATTGTTGAGGCAAGGCAACTGTTGCCTCATTGCAGGCACATCTGGCAGTATGAAGCCCCGGATAGGTTGCTTGCATCTTTGTGGAGGAGGGGGAAAGTTAGTCAGGTTCTTGTGGCCGCTGGCTGTGGCCAGGGAGGGGGATTTCAAAAACTGTAGTCCAAAAAAAGTAACATCTTGCCAACTCGAGTTTCATTAAAGATTTTTTTGAAACAGTAACTCTAAAATACCTATATTTACTCACATCAGAGGAAACTTGAACTATGAGGGCCAGTTAATGCCAGAAAAGCAAACTTTTGGAGATTCTGCTATGGTACTTCAGCCTCCTGTACAATCTGTGCTCCTACAACAGCCTGGTAAGGTAGGAATTGGAGTGTGACTGTTATTCCCTGAAATAGGTTGTGCTGAGGTGAACCGCGGGAGCTGCCTAGATGCCCTAAGCTCACCCAATCTTGCCTGATTTTGGAAGCTAAGCAGGGTCGGCCCTGGTTAGTACTTGGGTGGGAGACCACCAGGGAATACCAGGAGCTGTCGGAGCCTGGAGTAGGAACTGGCAAGCCACTCCAGTATTCCTGCCAAGAAAACTCCATGGACATGGGGTCACAAAGAGTCGGTCATGACTGTAACGACACAACACACAGGTGAACTGTGGGGTGGGGGGGGAACGTCTGCCCCGGTGATTTCCTGATGCGTCACTCATGTTTGCAACTCATCTTCTTAGGGACTTGTATTCCTTCTCGTTAGGGAGCAGAGAAAAGAAGAGGAAGGATCAGTCCAGGGTAAGCGACACTAGAGTAAGCCTGTTGAATCAGTGGCGACTTGGCGAGTCAGTGCATCCAGAGGTGCCCCCAATTCAGGTGGATTGCCTCAAAATGCAGCTTAGCTGTGGCACAGAGTAGACCCACTTGAATCAATGGGAGCTATGGAAGATGGGACACACCAGATTCCCACTGACTTCTTGGCCCTACCGCACTTAGGTTTTGAATCGCCTTTTGCTTAAAGTCAAATCGCCTTAAAAATCACTTACCGCATTTTCAGTCGCTTTTTCCACAGAGCCTCCTTGGCCATGCCCCTTTTCAGCCGCTGTGTTGGGTTTCCTTGCGACGGCCACCAGGAATTGTGTTTTTTTAAACCGATTTCTAGACCGCTTTTTGAAGCGATTTGGCTGAAAGTGCGGACACCGTGCACCAGTTTTTTTTTTTGGGTTTCCCCCTCTGTATGCCTTATCCTGCTGTCGGAAAAGTGGGAAATTAGCTACATTACTTGGAATGGAAGAACAACGGCATGACCTTACTCTAAAAAAAATATTCCGAAATAGAAGCAGATGATGGGGAAATGACGGACAAAATCAGAACAAAAAGTGGTTTAGCAAAATGCGGACGGGGAAACCGGTTCATGAGAAAACGCCAAGTGCGGAATGCTGAACTGCTTCAGCAACCACGTGACTGGGGGAAGGCAGAAGGCGGTTCAAAACAAAAAGCGGTTGATGTTTGAAGTGCGGTAGCCCTACTTTTGGGTGCCATGCAGTGTGCTTCCAAGAGGATTTGGGCTTTTAAAGTCCTTGCAACTTGATAGAGCCTTTTCACACGACTCCTAAGATCCGCTGGCCCCTTAAATTCGGACCAGAGATCTTAGGGGTTTGTCGCTCTTCCTGTGTTCCCACACCCTCCGCACTTCCTGGCTGCTGGCTGCGTGAGGGGAGGGAGGAAAAAAGGAAGAAAGACCATGGCTCACCTCCGTTCTGCCTCGTTCTGCCTCTTGCTCTTGCCGGCTCTTGCCGGGGCAACATTCCAGTAGCTCTTAAGTAGCTCTTAAAGGGGCAGGAGCCAAAAAACAGCAAACAGAAGCGAGGAGAGCCCCACACTCACTATCGTTGCACCGCATCAAAGAATTTTCACCTCCAGAGAGAAGGTACTTGAAAGGTGCGCTGGGACACGCTAGAGTGGGCGTGGTCGCACTTAATTTCCTGTAAACTCCGGAGCTGGTGGGGAAACATTTTTAAGCTCCGGAGCTGGGAGCCATTTGCCCCCGAGTTTAGGGGTCGTGTATAAACGCCCATAGTTTTTTCAACCCCCCCCTCTCTCTGGCTACAAGGACAGGATTTAAAGGCCCAACTCGTGTTGATAGCCCACTGCATGGTGCTAGATAGTTTCATCCCACCCTCTTTAATCATCTTTACTTGGGGTTAAGTACTCTTCCCAGTTTCTTCAGCCTTTATTTATTACTGTTCCTTTCTCTCCCCCCCCCGTGTGTCACTTTTAAGCCTTCCCTCTAATGTGTGCCTTGGCTTATTTGCGTAGGAGATGTTCCTGTCCCATTGCTGTTTTAACTGCTCCGGGGCG
>JAHTLZ010000328.1:2714906-2726485 GCA_023846285.1 Phrynocephalus versicolor
TATTTATTTATTTATTTATTTAGCCGCCGCCGCCCCCCACTACCAAGTGGTCTCTGGGCAGCATACACCGATGTATTAAAACTATGAAAGAACATAGCCAGTAAAAACCACCAAAAGTAAGATATAATTCAAAACAATCAATGTATCAATCAATAGTCAAATCCTGCTACTTAGAAACCAGGCTAAAAAGGTTGCTGTCTAATGGAAATGTTGGCTGAGCAGGAAGGTCTTTGCCTGGCAATGGAAAAGCCAAAAGTGTCGGCGCCTGGCAGGCCTCTGTTGGGAGGGCATTCCAAAGTTTTGGGAGGGGGCAACAGCTGGGAAGGCCCTGTTTCCACCTGCCACCCCCCTCACCTCTTTGAGGGATGGCACCTTCAGCAGGGCCTCCTGGCCTGATCTTAGGGTACAGGTTAGGGTTGTATGAAAGAAGGTGGCCCATTAGATATTCTCCTTTTCATATAATAGGGTCACGAAGTTGGAAGCGGTGAACCCACAATGGCATCACTCAGCGTTGGCGTGGAATCTGTTTTGAGCGACAGCCAGCAATCCAAAGTCTTGAGAAGAGAAAGCGTTTCCCCTGCGCCTTTTCTTTAGACTCTTGAATGAGTGACGGATTCATCTTTAAACTGCTTTCCTGCCTCAGGGGGAGGCTGGGGCATGAACTGGCGGCTGCCTGCCTGCAAGGCAGGTGTTCTGCCTTGGAGCGACAGGGGTGTGTGTGTGTGTGTGTGTACGCGCGCGCACATGGGAATCCAGCAGCCAGGATATAAAACGACCCAGGAGGTGGGCAGGGGCCGGGGTGGATTCCTAGCTAGGAAGACTCGTGATCACAGCAAATTACAGGATGATGGGCTTCTGCAGGCGGAGTTGACAGAGGACGATGGGTCAAAGGCTTTTGCCGTGGCTTCTTATTATTTATTTATTTATTTATTTATTTATTTATTTATTTATTTATTTATTTATTTATTTATTTATTTATTTATTAGACTTGTATCCCGCCCATCTTCCCAAAGGGAACTCTGGGCGGCTTACAGCAATAAAAACAAGTGATAAAGCACAGAACAAAAATGAGGCAAGATGGAGGCAGGGGCTGGGCGTAAAGAGAAAAAAACCAACCAGACTAACTGAAAAGGTCGCCAAAGGCCTCTCTAAAGAGGTGGGTCTTCAAGGCCTTCTTAAAGGCGGGCAGGGACTCAAACAGGCGCAGCTCACTGGGGAGATGATTCCTGAGAGAGGGCCCCACCACAGAGAAGGCGTGGTTCCGCGTGAGCGATTTCTGCGCCTCTCTGGGTGTGGCCACCCTCAGTGAGCGCGCCTGCGACAGTCTCGTGGGTCTGGAACCGGATGCCCTCTGGGAGATGCGCTCCGCCAGGTACTCTGGTCCCAGGCCGTGGAGGGCTTGGAAAATCAAAACCAGGACCTTGAACCTGATCCGGAGGACAACGGGGAGCCAATGCAGGCAAGCCAGGACTGGGGTGATGTGCTCGTATCTACGGGCACCCACCACCAGCCTAGCCACCGCATTTTGCACCCGCTGTAACATCCGGACCAGGGTCAAGGGCAACCCCATGTAGAGGGCATTGCAATAGCCGATTCTCGAGATCACCAGGCCTGCACAACTGTCCTCAGGGAGGACTCATCAAGATACTGGCGGATCTTGATGACATGTGCTCTCATTGTGGAGCAGTGACTGCCAGGTGGTGTTCCCATGCCCTGTGCTCTCTTGGTGGCACCCCTGTTCACTGGGAGCTCAGCCTCCAGCTGGGGGATGCCCCTAACCATTAGAAGGAAGAGAGGCCACCAGGCGAGCCGGCCAGCCAGGGAGTTAATGGCAAAAACCCACTATCTACCCGGCTGGCTCTTCTCCAGCTGGCATGGCACCCTTTCCTTTTTGAACTGAGCCAAGTCACCGGGGAAGGAGAGGGCCATTCATTCCTGTTAGGTCTCGCCGTGGGTGGCTGAGGGCAGACGGTAGCCAAACAGAGGAGTTTCCTTTCTCTGGAGTGAAATACAGTAATACCTCGGATAAAGAATGCCTCAGATAACAATTTTTTCGGATAACAAATGGAAATTTCCAGGTACAGTATAGGGCTGCCTCAGATAGCAAATGTTCCCTATGGGCTGCCTCGGATAACAAATCTTTTATAATGCCTTGCAAAAATATGTGTACCCTGTAATGCATTGCAGGATGCATAGTTTGTGGAGGGGTGGGAGGAGTTAGAGCGTCATTCCCCCCCATGGTGTTTTGGAGCCATTCTGGACATGTTTTGCTGAGGGATTGGGACCTTTTGAACTTGGTAAGATAGGGAGCTAACTTTTATTAATCTTTGCACTGCTTTTCTTTGCATTTTTGGCTGGAAGAGGCTGGGACAGTCTTGCTGGTTTCATTTCTCCATGTTTGCAGTCATTTTTCACTGCTCTGCAGGCAAAAATGGGCTGGATTTTTCTTCCTGCTTATGTTTGTTTGTTTGCATTTTTCCCCTTTTCACTTTGGGTGGGAACAGGCTGGGGTAGTCTTGCTGGTTTCTCTTGTCCATGTTTGCATTGCACTGCAGGGGGGTGTTCTGGAGGGTGTTCCAGCACTGCAAGCCTTGAAAGTGCATTTTATAAAGAGGTCTGGACTCCCCCCCCCCCCAGCTTTTTTGCCTTTTTATGGACCTCCAGAACAGATTAATTGGTTTCCCATTCATTTCAATGCGAAACTACATTTTGGATAACAATTTTTTCTGAGTTCCGTCCGGAAGATGGGCAGTATAGAAATACAACAAATAAATAAATAATAAATAAATAACAAATTGCCTCTGAGAACAAATTAAATTCGTTATCAGAGGTACCACTGTATCTCCATGACTCCCTACTGCTGCTCCCAGAGGTTGACTAGGCAGTTTTGGCTGCCTTCTGCAAATCGAGTTTTCTCAGCAAGGGCCGTAAAGCCGTGCCCGTACCATTTTGTGTGGTAGGGCCAGTGGTCTTGTCCTGGAACCTGTGTTGGCCACCCCCATGACAGGAAAAAAATCTCCACCCCCATGCATTTCTCATAAGGTCACTGTGAAGTTTACAGGTACATTCTGTTACTCTCTTATTCTATATTTTCATATAGGATGTGTTTAGGCCTGTTCAAACTTTGGCCCTCCTGAATGTTTTCGACCATAACCCCCAGAATTCCAAGCCTGTATTGCCAAAGGCAAAGGACTGTGGGAGTTGTGGTCCAAAACATCTGGAGGGTCGAAGTTTGGACATGCCTGTGGACATCTATATTGCAACAGTATTAGTGGGAGTAAATATAAGGAAAGGAAAATCATGGTCCCATTAACAGCTGAAAACTGAAATAATAATGTTTAATATATTTGTTACTGCTAGGCAGTCCTACTGCCTAGTAAGACTGCAAGGAACACAGATGGACGGAAATTGCAGTTCTTGAAGTACTTCTGTTTACCTGTGGGTAACACCTATACCTATGCTGCTGCTGTATGGATGAAACCAAGTCCCAGACTAGCATGGTCCTTGAGCAGGGGAGGTGGATAGGACGGTGGTTACAGAGGGTAGGGTTAGGGTTAGGGTTAGGGTGCTGGGGACAGAAAAAGCAGGGTATTGCAGAGAGGTTGCCCTCCCTAGTGGGAATTCTTGTACCCAGCTGGGGGAGATTCTCAGCAGGCCATCTGATGTGAAGAGGTGGCACCATGCATGTGGCCCCCGGATGCCTTCCTAGGGCCTGAAAAAGGTTATTTTGGGAGATTACTGCTGCCAACATTACGCCCATGCTGGGTAGAAGACTGTGGCAACTAGTTAGAACATAAGAACATAAGACGAGCCATGCTGGATCAGGCCAAAGGCCCATCTAGTCCAGCTTCCTGTATCTCACAGTGGCCCCACCAGATGCGTTTGGGAGTGCACAACACTAGATATCTGTCTCCTGATACCACTCCCCTGCCTCTGGCCCTTGAAGTACCCCGGTTTTAAGCCTGGAGATAACACACATCTCCATCATGGTTTGTAACCTGTGATGGACTTTTCCTCTAGGAATCTGTCCAATCCCCTTTTGAAGGCATCCAGGCCAGATGCCATCACCACATCCTGTGGCAGGGAGTTCCATAGATTAACAATGCACTGGGTGAAAAAATAGTTTCTTTCCACAGAAAAACAAACTTTTCCAAGTGCTGGTCCTCCCTAAGCCGTGTGGGAGGCAAGTGGACAGGCCGGGCACTTGGGTTTCCAGAATCCTGGGCGACTCTTCGCTCAACCTGCCAAAGGAAGTCCTTGCAGTTCCAGATCTCTGGAGAAGGTCTGCTGGATCCAGGGCTTTTTTTTTTTTATAGCCAGGGCCTGCCTCTCGTTTGATGAGAAGGAAGGAGGTGCTCCTGAGCTGTGTCTGGGCAGGGCCAGGGGACCCCCTTTAAATCTGAATCCGGCTGCTTCTCTCTTTTTTGGGGGCCTATGTTGAGGGAGTTTAGAAAATGTGGATGGGGTCTGTGGACCGGGCAGAACAGATCCTACTTTCCTGCTGGTGGCCGTCGTGGCAGGGAGCGACGTTGTCAGCCCGGCCAACTGTTGTCAGATAGCCAGAGGAGCCTTTGGGCTCGATGGCATGGTATAAACATCGAACGAACAAACAAAGAAACAAACTGGGTCACTTGGCCAGGTCTTTTTTTGAGATTTCTTTTGGCACAGCCTGCATTCCCGCCCGCCCCGGCTCCTCCTGTGGGTGAGAAACGTGCTGCTGGTGTCAGTGCCTGCATGTCCACCTTGGATCTTGCTGCGGACGTTTCCCCAGGAAAGTTGACTTGGTGGGAATCTTTTCCTTGACGGGCTGTGCCTCTCAGGCTCTACCTTTCCGTTCCAGATCAGAAGGCTCCTGGCATTTGTTGCCCTGGGCTTGGGAAGGTGCAGGCTCCTCCACAGCCGCTGCCCCCCCTTCAACCTTGTCCATTCCACTCTTCCAGACCCTGAATAATAGGGGTCATAGGTCAGTAGGGGGCCCTGCCCCAAACTTGCTAATTGCCCTGATATAGGGGAAGTGGAAGGAGAGATGCATGTAATCCCTACAGGTGTCAACCAAGGCACATCAGAAAGCATGGAGTGCCATCAAATATTTATCTCTTCCACTCCTGTGGAGGTTAAAGGTCGCTGCTGTGTTCAAAAAGGAAAGGGGCAGTGATGGCTCCTGATGGCTCCCATAGGGTTCAAGAAGCTGGTTTTTCCCCTCCTTTCTGTTTGGGGGGGGGACTCCTTGCAAGGGAGAAGGCCGTGTCTCCTGGGTCACTCTGCTGGCCTCATTGGGGACTGATCAGTGCTGGGAGCCTCAGTTGCGTGGTTGACATCTCTGTGGCTGGTCCACCCCTCCTCCTTGTCCTTCTTGTGATTCGCCATGTGGATTCCCTTTTCACAAAGGAAAAAGACCGTTGGCCTCGTGCAGAGACATAAAAGTCCACTACGGTTTTAGTATCTCAAACTATAATGGAAGCACTTATTGCCTCGCCCTCCTTTTTCCTTGGGGGTGAAACGCCTCTGGTTGGGATTAAAGACACCTCAATGGACCTGTCTTGAGGCGCAACTGATTTATCAAGCAAAGAAGTCAAAATCCAAAGAAGCAAAACAAAACCAAGGACAAAAAAGATGTGGCACTTTTAAAGACTAGTACATTTTAACGCGAGCTTTCGTGGATCAGGTCCACTTCTTCAGAAATCCCGCAGTGGAATGAAATGTTGAATGAAATATCAGTTTTACACCAAATTTTCATTGGCAAGGTTTGTTCCCACCCTTGGTAGAAATAGGCTCTTGTCAGGATAAAAGTATCAGCCTCAATAGTCACAGAGTGGGGACTTAGGTCAGCTGTGCAATTGCATAAATCATGGCCATGCATTGCCACTGGTCCACAGATTGATGTTCGCATTCCTAGTCATATGCCAGTCACAACACTGGTTGAAGGACCAGGGATTGACTTTATACAGTGAGTTTTGGTGACGCTTCTGGGGTGGAAGGGTCAACGGACAGGTGCCGTCATTGCGTCATGGGGAGACACTGTCGCCTAGCGGGTGCACCTGTTCCGCATTCAGAAGGTGACAGGTTCCTCTTTAGCCGTCTTCACCCGGGGCTAGGAAAGATTCCTGCTGAGATCCTGGAAGTGTGGCTTGGATTACAACTCCCAGTTTGCTGTTTCTAGGAAGTTAACAGAGTACAAGAGCCAAACAGTAACAGACAAGCAGGAAATCCAAGATGATCGAGAAGGTTCGTCCCTCCTCAGGGACAGGGCTGGTGGACGGCTCATATAATGCCAGGGGTCAGGGCATTCCCAGTTGTGGCCTCTAACCCCATGGGACTAGCATGGGGATACATTGGCATGGAGGGACGGTTGGTGGATACACTGAAAAGGATCTGCTTGTGGGACTTAAAGGGGGGATGCTTCCTTGCATCTGATTATAATGGATTGGAAGTCCGAGCCATCGGCATTTAAGAGCTATTTCTTTCTCTTTCCCTTGAGCGGAGAAGCTGAAATTCTCCAATACATACAGTTTGTGCTGATGTGTCTTGTTTCTCCCTGTGTTTTCTGGCTTGGCTAGTCCAAGTGCCCTCTTGCCAAAGTACAATCTCCTTTTATCCGTCTCTGTAGTTGTCCCCCCAAAGGCCCTGATACCAAAACAAGAAGAGAGCAATAGAGCCTATGCAGTCCAGTGCAGTGAGGAGTGTTCAGACCTCTACATTGGAGAAACTAAACGGCCATTAAACAGAAGGATGGCCCAACATAGGAGGGGTAACAGCTCAGGACCAGAATCAGCAGTAAACCTCCATTTGAAGGACAAAGGGCACTTTTTCAAAGATGAGGATGTACACATATTAGACAAAGAAGAGAGGTGGTTTGAAAGAGGAGTAAGGGAGGCCATTCATGTGAGCATTGAAAACCCCTCCCTCAACAGAAGTGGGGGCCTCAGGCATAGTCTATCTGCTACTTATCAGGGTGTGCTTTCAACAATACCCAGACAAATAAAAAAGCCTTCACCACCAAGGCCATACCTAAATGACTCATACTTTATAGGTTTCAGCACCTTAGGCCATTGTTCACCTTAAGGCTATGGATACTGGTTGTCTACCTAACAAGCCTATTCATGCCATTGTTCATCTTATGAGCCTATTTCAGACCAGGGTGACAAGAGGTCAAAGCTGACTCTAAGATGGAGGACTCACAACTAGCTCTATTCATACTGATGAAGCTGTTTGGATGATCAGCGAAACGTTTCAATCTCTCAAGAAAAAGAAGTCCAGCTGCCATGACTCAATTTCCAGATCTGCGGTTGGGGCTTGGGGTTTTTTCACGTCTATTTTCGTTGCTGTGACAGCTAAAAATCCTGGATGCTTCCTTGCCCAGATATCGGATGACTGGCTGGATTCTGCATCTATAGTTGCACCCTCCTTGGCTTTCCATGTGCTTCCCTGCCATCAGGACGTACACTCATAGTTGGGATATAAATGCCTCCTAGGGTTGTAGCCCAAGGCAGGACTTGGAGGACCGGGGTCCCAGTTATATCTTAGGAGAGATTTAATGGGATTCAGTGCAGAAAAGCCCCCTGTGCCTTCTGAGGATATTGGGATGTATCGGGTGTTTCCCTACAAGCCCAGCCGCTGTTGACCTCCTGGGACCCATCATGAGCCTTGCAAGGGGGTGGCGGTGTTAATGGGGTGTTCTCTGTCCACGTTAATGCCCTGCCTTCTTCTCCCTCCTTCCTGCAGCTCTATGAACTGGACAGCAACCCCAAGCGCAAAGAGTTCCTGGACGATTTGTTTGGCTTCATGCAGAAGAGAGGTAAGTCAAGGGGCCTCCTGGCTCCTCTACCCTCCCGGTGCACTGATCAAACTGAAGTGCTGCAGTGAAGATTCTGCTCACAATCTCCATAAGTTTGGTCCTGGCAGGCTCAGGGTCTTGGCTTCAGGTGGACTCAGCCTTCCATTGTCCGCCCAAAGGACCCGATACCAAATGAGCCCCGTGGCACAGTGGTTAAATGCCTGTCCTGCAGGTGAAACTGTGCTCACGACCTGGGGTTCAATCCCAGGTAGCAGGCTCAAGGTTCATTCAGCCTTCCATCATTCCGAGTTCAGTAAAATGAGTACCCAGCTTGCTGCGGGGAGGCGGCAGTGTGTAGCCTGCATTACTGTAATTAAACTGTAAACTGCCCAGAGACTATTTGTAGTGGTATGGGGGTGGTATATAAGCAGAACACTTTGCTTTGCTTCCATCCTTCCAAGGTCAATAAACTGAGTTCCATGTTTGCAGAGATGTGTGTGTGTGTGTGTGTGTATGGTAGTATTGTGTAGCCTGCATAATTAATTGTGATTTAAGTGCTGTTGGGTGGCATATGAACAATACATGTTTTCCTTTGCTCCTTTGCCCCAAATAAAGCGAAGGGGCAGAATGTTGTTGTTGTTGGTGGTGGTGATGTATTTGCCTTGAGGCTGTTTTTTCACACCCAGGGTTCCTTCTCCAACTTCCACAAAACTTCCAGGACATTCCATTTGGGTGTTGATTTCATAGAATCATAGAATCATAGAGTTGGAAGAGACCTCAAGGGCCATCTAGTCCAACCCCCTGCCATGCAGGAACCCCCCATCATAGGACTCCTGACAGATGACCATCCAGCCTTTGCTTAAAAACCTCCAAAGAAGGAGACTCTACCATCCTCCGTGGCAGCATATTCCATTGCTGATGCTGAACAGCTCTAACTGTCATGAAATTCTTCCTAATGTTTAAATTGAATCTCTTTTCCTGTAGTTTGAGACCATTGCCCTGCATCCTAGTCTCTGAAGCCATGGAAAATAAACCAGTCCCTTCTTCAATGTGACATCCTTTCAGATGTTTAAACATAGCTATCATATCCCCCCCCCCCCAGCCTTCTTTTTGAAAGGCTAATCATTCCCAGCTCCCTAAGCTGCTCCTCGTAAGACATTTCTTCCAGACCATCAATCATCTTGGTCGCCCTCCTCTGGACCCATTCAAGACTGTCAACATCCTTTTTAAATTGAGGTGCACAGAATTGGCCAAGTAGACTGCATGGTCCCATCTCAGCAAACTTTGGGGCTCTGCTTTTCTCTCTTTTTATTGAAATTTGTGGTTTATTCAGTTTTGCCTCGTTTTATTGTTATCTGCCCGGAGTTCCTTTCTGGAAGATGGGCAGGATACAAGTATAATAAATAAATAAATAAATAAAACTGACTGGTACTTAAGTGCATTTATGGATACAAAACATCACCCCTCTCCTTTTCATACCAAAGAACAAGAAACCATTTAAAAAAACATTTTCCCCTTACTTGCAAGAGAGCGAGAATTTTTTTCTGTTGTTCATTATACATTACTGCAGTTGCAAAAATGTTTTTCGCACCAGCTGGGAAAA
The DNA here is from genome assembly GCA_023846285.1 of Phrynocephalus versicolor. Lineage (NCBI taxonomy): Eukaryota > Metazoa > Chordata > Lepidosauria > Squamata > Agamidae > Phrynocephalus > Phrynocephalus versicolor. Next base: position 2,724,284 of record JAHTLZ010000328.1, read on the forward strand.
TCCGGCAGCTAAATAGAGAAAGCTGTAGCTTCTCTACGGGGGCTTTAATGGGGATCAGCATCATGTTGTTGGGTTACATAAGAACATAAGAATAGCCATGCTGGATCAGGCCAAGGGCCCATCTAGTCCAGCTTCCTGTATCTCACAGTGGCCCCACCAGATGCCTCTGGGAGTGCACTAGACTAGATATCTGCCTCCTGATACCACTCTCCTGCATCTGGCCCTTGAAATACCCTGGTTTAAAGCCTAGAGATGATCAATCTCCCTCATGGTTTGTAACCTGTGATTGACTTTTCCTCCAGGAATCTGTCATAAGAACATAAGAAGAGCCATGCTGGATCAGGCCAAAGGCCCATCTAGTCCAGCTTCCTGTATCTCACAGTGGCCCCACCAGATGCATCGGGGAGCGCACAAGACTAGATATCTGTTTCGTGATATCACTCCCCAGCATCTGGCCCTTGAAGTACCCCGGTTTTAAGACTGGAGATTACACATCTCCATCATGGTTTGTAACCTGTGATGGACTTTTCCTCCAGGAATCTGTCCAATCCCCTTTTGAAGGCATCCAGGCCAGATGCTATCACCACATCCTGTGGCAGGGAGTTCCATAGACCAACAACGCGCTGGGTGAAAAAATATTTTCTTTTGTCTGTTCTTACTCTTACTCTCCCTTTTTATGGATCGGTGGCTTTTAGAGACAATCCCCAGACTCTTCTAACCAACCTGGCCACCTTCCGGGAATCTTTGGGTCTGAGCCCAAAGACCAAAGCTCTGTTAAAAAAACAAGGTTTTTCTCCCAAGAGAAGAAGGAAGGGTTGGGTGGGTTCTGAGTTAGAATCATAGAATCCTAGAGTTGGAAGAGACCTCAAGGGCCATCTAGTCCAACCCCCTGCCATGCAGGAACCCCCATCACAGGGCTCCCGACAGATGGCCATCCAGCCTCTGCTTAAAAACCTCCAAAGAAGGAGACTCCACCACCCTCCTTTGGGGCAGAGTATTATTCCACTGACGAATAGCAATAACTGTCATGAAGTTCTTCCTAATGTTCAAATGGAATCTCTTTTCCTGTAGTTGTAAGTCAAGACCAAGTCACTGAAAAAAGACGGTGAGTCCCGAGACTTGAGTACCCACATTGGGAGGTGCCCCAAATAGAGACTTTTGCAAACTGCATCATGCATGCCAGAATGAAATTGCACTCCCCAAATCACAGAATTGCTTTTCTGCATTCCCCCCTCTCTCTTTCTCTCTCTCCTTTCCTCAAAGGTTAAAAAAGAGTCAGCTGCTACTGCTAACAATCAGAAGAAACAGGCACTATGTATAAAAATACATATTTGTGAGGCAAAGCGTATTGGATAATGGTAAAAAAAATTTTAGAAAGATATTTGAAGATTAAGTTAGAGCTTAGACCAGAATTTTTTCTATTAAATATAGTAGATATTAATATCTCATATGACCAGAAATATGTACTTCATCATGTAATAGTTGCTGCAAGGATACTGTATGCGAAATTTTGGAAACAACCAGAAGTGCCAACAGAGAGAAACTTCCACAAAAAGATAAGAGAATGTATTGAAATCGACAGACTCTCCGGTTTTTTAAAGGGAGACTACGATGAGATTTCCCAGAAAAGATGGCAAGAAGTAACAGACTTATTAGTATTGTGATATTATTTGGTGATTTGTTAATATGTTAAACCGTTATTTTTGGCTTGATATACTTAATGTAATTTTTATAGTGTATTCCCTCCCCCTCCCCCACACCCTCCCTCTTTCGCCCCCCCAAAAAACCCCCAAAAAATTACTTAAATGTTAAAAAATACATATTTATGCCCCATCCAGTCAGCTCTGACTTGGGGTGACCCCAGCAGGGTTTCCCGTGGTGTGAGAGAGGTCAAAGGGCCGTTTTTGCATTGCTGCCCACCCACCAGCGTGTTCCCGTGGGCAAGCCGGGATTCGAACCCAGATCCCTTGAGTCCTAGCTTGTCATTCTCTCCCCCTCCCTGCTCTAAACGCCTCCAACCTCCACCCCAACAGCCCCCCCACAAAAAAAATTGGTTTCCACGGATTGGCAGCCAGCTCCCTGGGGCTGATTCCCCCCCACCGCCACTCCCCGCATCATCATTCTCCTAGGGCTTGTTTCTTTAAATAATTCTGGCCTTGTATGTACCCCCCCCTTGCCATTTGGCCTCCCCCCCCCCAGTTA